>JBBPBX010020612.1:16452-39289 GCA_038048925.1 Garcialebias charrua | reverse complement strand
ATATATATATATATATATATATATATATATATATATGGGAGTGGTGGCGCAGAGGTTAAGAAGGTGCGCTTGTGATCGGAAGGTCGCCGGTTCAAGCCCCGGTACCGACAACATCAAAGATGTGGGTGGGGTACGTGAAATGGTCACACTTGTCTCCACCCTCATCTGCCCCACTCTGGGCCCTTGAGCAAGGCCCTTAACCCACACCATCTGCTCCCCCGGGAACCCTAGATATCAGCTCTCTGCTCCACACAGAGGGCTGTGGTTGCTCGGTGGTCTGTGGTTGCGTCAGGAAGGGCATCCGGCGTAAAAACTGCCAAATCTTCGTGCGACCAGTTCGCTGTGGCGACCCCTAACGCAGGGAAAAAAGCCGAAAGAAGAAAAAAAGCCGAAAGAAGAAAAAAAAAAAATATATATATATATATATTGTATCATTCAACTATGTTTGTTTTTGCAAACAAAATGATAAATTAATGAAAATTCCTTTTAAAGTGAGATTAAAATTAAAAACCGCTTTTCTCTCTGAAAAATCCGACTACAAGCGAATGCAACATTTGTGACGTTGCGAGGAGAAGTCTTTAGAACGCCCCATATAAATATTCATGGCGAACAAGAAATAAAACAACAAAAATATCAATCTAAGTTAAGATTTGAGCTGTTTGTCTTTAGTTTTGGAAGCAGGAAGTTAGATGAGCAGAAACAGCAGGTTCTAATTTAGGTCTGACTCTGCACCGTATGTATTTGACTCTTACAGGAAACAGGGAGCTAAGTCCGAGGGGAGGCAGCTTTATTTATTCCATTTTTGACGAAGGTCTTACATCTTTTGGGAAAGTGAAAAGGCTCACTTGTTCACTGATGATATTAGAACACCCAAATGCAACATAACCGGCATTTTTCAAGTTATACAAAAAAAGGCGATCTGGATGAGAATGAATATGCATTAATGGCAGACGCAGACTGAAGGTCCTGCTCCCTACGTCACAAATGTTGCATTCGCTTGTAGTCAGATTTTTCAGAGAGAAAAGCGGATTTTAATTTTAATCTCACTTTGAAATGAATTTTCATTAATTTATCATTTTGTTTGCAAAAACGAACATAGTTGAATGATAAAATATATATACTGTATATCATTTCATGCAAATTTGTAAGATTATGTCAGTGGACCTTTAAATGTGTTAGGATAGGCTAAGCGCTTGGTAACTGTACAGTACTGTACATTTATTTATTTATTATAAAAAAATAATAATACTTAAAAAAAAAAATTANAATAAAACAACAAAAATATCAATCTAAGTTAAGATTTGAGCTGTTTGTCTTTAGTTTTGGAAGCAGGAAGTTAGATGAGTAGAAACAGCAGGTTCTAATTTAGGTCTGCACCGTATGTATTTGACTCTTACAGGAAACAGGGAGCTAAGTCCGAGGGGAGGCAGCTTTATTTATTCCATTTTTGACGAAGGTCTTACATCTGTTGGGAAAGTGAAAAGGCTCACTTGTTCACTGATGATATTAGAACACCCAAATGCAACATAACCGGCATTTTTCAAGTTATACAAAAAAAAAAGGCGATCTGGATGAGAATGAATATGCATTAATGACAAACGCAGACTGACGGTCCTGCTCCCTACGTCACATATGTTGCATTCGCTTGTAGTCAGATTTTTCAGAGAGAAAAGCGGATTTTAATTTTAATCTCACTTTGAAATGAATTTTCATTAATTTATCATTTTGTTTGCAAAAACGAACATAGTTGAATGATAAAATATATATATATCATTTCATGCAAATTTGTAAGATTATGTCAGTGGACCTTTAAATGTGTTAGGATAGGCTAAGCGCTTGGTAACTGTACAGTACTGTACATTTATTTATTTATTATAAAAAAATAATAATACTTAAAAAAAAAAATTAATGAGATGTAAGTCTGAAACGTCGTGTCGGGGGCGTCGTAAGTCGAGGACTACCTGTACCTGTATGTTTAAGAAAATGATTAAAACCAAATTTCTGGAAAAAATATATAAATTGGTTTATATCCAAATTACTATATATGGTAATTTGTGATGAGTTATTTCTTATGTTACATGTGTTATAGACGATTATTGTCTGAATTTATTGTTTGAATTAATTTTGTTTAAAGAATTCAGGGCAGATATGATAATATATTTTTCTTCTTCTGCTTCCTTTCATTTCATGTATTGTTTTACTATGTGGTTTCTGTAAATAGTTTTTTTGAAATCTGAAATGAATTTGAAAAAAAAAGCTTTTATTTTGACGGGAAGGTTTTCCGTTTCCGGGTGGTTAACGGAAACTTGCTGCAGTTTCCCTTTGAAAGCCGCGGCTGCGCTCGGTCCTCCTCACTCATCATCACCGGGTTTTCTCTGGACTTGTGTCCTCTCCGTCTCTTTCCCTCCCTCCCCGCCTCTGAGGGCTTCAGCTCCGGGCCATGAGCCTCTCCTGCCGGCGCGGAGCTCCGCTGCTGCCGCGGTAACACCGGAGTCACGGTTGCCCTTGACTCGCGGAGGAGGAGGAGTTTGCGGGACAGGGACGCAGTGTGTACTTATGGAAATGACATTGCGTGACTTTCGGGGATGCTGCCGCGTCCCTGCGGAGTGATTTCAACAGTGAGCCGGCCGCGGACGGAAGCATCTGCTGGGAGTCCCGGTTGGTGGAGCTGGGGAGGCCTGGACTGTCAGACAGCAAGTGTTCATGACCAGATAAACACAGTGTCCGGAGGCTGCCCTGCCTGCACTGCAGATAAGCCCAAGCTGCAGGCAGTCTTTTCTTGTAGCTGTCTTTTTGGGGCCTCTTTAGACCACTGGGGGTGTAAATGTGCAGATGATTAAAACATCTGCACCAGCCTCTTGTGACCTTAGAAGAAAGCCTGGTTTGATGAACATCATGGATGACCATGAGGAAGCCGAGTTGTCGGAGTCCCTTCAGAAGGAGGATGGGTTTTCCAGTGACGCTGAGGAACCGGGCGCCGACTTTAAATCTAACAGTTCGAACGTTTTAAACGAAGCGAGGCCCCTGGCGAAGACGTTACTGGACAATTCAGGTCGTATGTCCATGACGGCGGAGGAAAGTGCGGAATTCATCCAGACACCAACCAAGACCGAGTCTTTCCACGTCGAGTCCCCGACGAGAACGAACTACCCGCCGAAGCCGGGGAAGTCCGCGCTGAACAGGCCGAGCTCCTACGCGGAGAACACGGAAATCCGGAGGAGTAAAACCACGACCAGGAAGAAGGCGCCGAGATTCGTCGCTTCAAGGCTAGCTCGGATCCGCCTGGCCAGTAGAAAATACCTGAGGGCGATCCTACAGGACTCTCGCTGCTTCCTGTTCTGCATGTGCTACCTGACATTCATCCAGTCCCTAATGGTGTCGGGATACCTCAGCAGTGTCATCACCACCATAGAGAAGAGGTACAGCCTGAGGAGCTCGGAGTCCGGCCTCCTCGTCAGCTGCTTTGACATTGGGAGCCTCATAGTGGTCGTCTTCATCAGCTACTTTGGTGGACGGGGTCAAAGGCCACGTTGGCTGGCAGTTGGAGGGATATTCATAGCTGTTGGCGCTGCGCTCTTCTCCTTACCTCACTTCATATCCCCGCCCTACCAGATCAAGGAGGTCAACTCATCCTCGCCTCATGAGGGCCTGTGCATGAACAGCAATGCCAGTGGCAGGGATCGCGTTGATATTACTTCCTGCCCCAGAGACCAGGACGGCAACGAGCACCACCTGTACGTGGCGCTGTTCGTCATTGCGCAGATCCTTGTGGGAATGGGATCGACGCCTGTCTACACACTGGGACCCACCTATCTGGACGACAATGTCAAGAAGGAGAATGCCTCGTTGTATCTGGGTAAGAGTTTTGGGAGATGAGTGACTTTTACCAGTTAGTGTTCTACAATGCTTCAACACCAAGCACTCGGCACAGTCCGTTCTTCCAAACGAACCCAAGGCCAAACAGCTGGAAATTGGACTCTTCTTGGTAAAAGTAGATTATTCATATGCAAATCCCTTAACCATACGAAAAAGGTGATATCGAACAGATAAACAAATTAACACACCCGATGGTCCGTCGTTTTCAAATCAGGAACATCTTCGATCACAAGAAAAGTTTAGCTTTTAGCACAACGTGAGTCAAGTTTCCATAAAGATCACCAATAACATAAATTCCATCCATCCATCCATTTTCGTCCGCTTATCCGGGGTCGGGTCGCGGGGGTAGCAGCCTAAGTAGGGAGGCCCAGACTTCCCTCTCCCCAGCCACTTGGAGCAGCTCCTCTGGGGGAATCCCAAGGCGTTCCCAGGCCAGCCGAGAAACATAGTCCCTCCAGCGTGTCCTGGGTCTTCCTCTGGGTCTCCTCCCGGTGGGACATGCCCGGAACACCTCACCAGGGAGGCGTCCAGGAGGCATCCTAACCAGATGCCCGAGCCACCTCAACTGGCTCCTCTCGATGTGGAGAAGCAGCGGCTCTACTCCGAGTCCCTCCCGGATGACTGAGCTTCTCACCCTATCTCTAAGGGAGAGTCCAGACACCCTGCGGAGAAAACTCATTTCAGCCGCTTGTATCCGAGATCTCGTTCTTTCGGTCACAACCCAAAGCTCATGACCATAGATGAGGGTGGGAACGTAGATCGATCGGTAAATTGAGAGCTTTGCCTTTCGACTCAGCTCTCTCTTCACCACGACAGACCGGTACAGCGTCCGCTTCACTGCGGATGCTGCACCTATAACATAAATTGACCATTTTAATTGATCGGTATTAGCTACTTGTAAACGTTCTAAGTGGTGTTAAATATGCGTTTATTTAAAGGTGGTGTGACATGATGTTGGAACATAGACATTTTAGAAAGAGAAGATACATGTACTCAGCTTTGATTGTTTGTACACAGATGCTTCGAATAATTAACATATAAAAGTATTTTTAAATAATATGGTTTTAATGACGTAACTCTGCAGTGCGTCGCAGTCAAACGCAGACGCATTTTTATGACGCAATGCCAAGAACGCACCTTGTAAATAACAATGGCAGAGAATATATAAACCGAGGAATTACGCGATTTAAGTGAAGATTTGAGCGATTTGTCTTCAGTTTGGGAAGCAGAAGTTAGTTCGAGTGATGAACAAGAAACAGCTGGTTCTAGGTTTGCATCCATATTTATTTGAGTCTTACCGTGCAGGGTGCGAGGGGGAGTCCGACATCAGATGAGCAAGGTTCCAAGGGTGAAGGGCTGGAACCTGATCGTAGTCGTCTACAGAGCTGGCGATGTTAGAACACCCAAATGCGACACAACGTACCGGCATTTTTCAAGTTATACAAAAGAAAATAGGCGATCTTGAAGACAATGACACTGCGTGCTAATAGCAGCTGAACTCCTTGTGACTACGTCACGACGTCGCATGCGTAAGTACCCGGATGTCCCGTGACGAAACACGGCGCCAATTTCAAAATCACTTTTGAAACAAAATTTCATTGATTTATCATTTTGCTTGTAAAAACGAACATAGTTGAATGATACAACATATATATGTTGTGCCACTTTATGCATAGTTCCAAAATCATGTCACAATACCTTTAAAGCTGTTATTATAATAATTTATTAAATGAAAATACATATCGGACCAAAATGACAAAACCAGTGTTGGATAATGGCCACCTTGAATTCTAAAGATCGGCCCCAGCCATCTAAAAGCTTCTATTTGACGTGCAACATCTGTACATGATTCATGTACTACATACTGTATTTAACTCAACACATATTCTAGTGATATTATTTAATGAAATTCACATTTGCTGGTCTCGACTCTATGGTTTGTTCTGCGCAGTAAAAGGGGCGTGGCTATGGTGTGCCAAATGACACGTTATACAGAATTATCAAGGACATCTTTCTAAGAAAAATCATTTTAGAAGGTTGGGCACCATTTTTTTTACTAACTGGTTTAATGAAGCATGTAACACCATTATGAGTGAATTTAAACTGGTCGTATTAGTCAAGCAGCTAAAGCAGAGTCAGACAGGGCTGCCATCATTTACTGTCATCATCACATCTAAAACCTCCTCGTGGCTGTAGATCACTTCAAATGATCGTAACCTTATGAGTCACGAGAGCTTACCTGGCAACTAAAGGATGACCATGTTAGTAATGGTGGTTAATCAACTGTAGTTAACTGCCAGGTTTTGATAAAAGCATGACATGATGTTTTGTTCATTACTGGTTAAGGTCATGGGTCAGTTCGATGTTAGCCATCTGTTCATATCTACAAGGGTTCTGAACTCACCGGTGAACCATCTGCTCTGCTAATGCACCAACTGTGCACGACCACAAAAAGCTTGTTTTGCATTCCACATATTTATTGGCCGGTATATATTCTGTAATCCAGGTTGTCATCATCATTTATAGAGTTTGCTGTAGCACTTGTTCTCACACCCGTACTGCCAATTGTAGATTTTATAGAAGCACACAAATGTCTGCCAAATCTTCTGAAGTGCACAACTGTGTCCAACAGTTTGAGGTGAACAACACAAAGTTTGTCTCTTCGTCAACTCAAAACACGAACGGATCTGCATTTATTCACTGTAGAAATGAATTCTTTTTACTGCCTTCTAGGGATGTGTAATAATATCGATTTTGCGATAAATATCGATTTTCTTTCCTAGAAAAAAATCGATATTCATCCGCAAGTATCGTAACATCCAACTGTCACCCTGCTCACTCACTGCTTGCTTCACCGGGAGAGTGATCGCTGTAGAGCATTTATGCCAAGTTACCTGCCTAGTAGATACTTGATTTACACAGAAGAAGTGGGGGCAGTGTAATGGCAGCGAATATCGTTCCCGCACCCTCTTGCTTTAAAGCAGATGTGTGGGCGTACTTTGGCTTCAAAAAGAAGAAGGATATCAACTTTATGTATAAAACTCTAGCGGTCTGCATAGTTGGTGCTTTTAATCAGTTTTCAGTTAAATTAATTCAATCCAAGTCTATAACAAGTCAAAAAATGTCACCAAAATCACTCTGTCCCTCTAAAATCTTTCAGAAAATCAAGTGTATTGAATTGTACCGTTTGCTGAATATCGCAACATATATCATATCGTGAGCAGAATATCGTGCATCGTATCGTATCGTGAGATTATTGTATCACTACAGCCCTACTGCCTTCTCTTGTTCTGTCTGGGTCGATGCCTGGGTTGGAGGCTTGGATGCATGTGCAGAGCACGAGTGCCAGTTTGGGTCTCCACACTGTGTAGGGTGTAATACTTTATCTGGATGTTTTGTTCCAACAATGTGAAACGTGACTTTGTGACATAGATCAAATTGTTCAATGTGGGGAAAATTATATAAAGTATGTATTTTATCATCAAACCTAAGAGTTTATTTGGGGGATATGATCATACGAGGTTGAGTCAGGTCCTCTGGACCGATTATTCTTTCTTGAAATGTTTCATGGTATCCGGTCTTTGAAACGTTTCAACAAAGAAGAAACTGTCCAGAGGACCTGACTCGACTTTATTAGATTTATCTACCTGGATTGTTGAGCATCAGGACATCATCGTGTTTATCCAAAAAAGCTAAAAATGGTCCTCTGGACATTCAAAAAACAAAACAAAAAAGTAGAAACGTTTCGTCTTTCGTCCGAAAGACTTCCTCAGTCTGAGATGCTGTATTTTGTTTTTTGAATGTCCAGAGGACCAGACTTAGCTTTTTTGGATTTTTCTACCTGGATTATTGAGCATGCATCAGGGTATCATCGTCTTTAGTTTCAGCATGATAAAATCCTAAAGAAAAATTTTAAAATGGTACAGGTAGTCCTCGACTTACGACGGTCTCGAGTTACGTTTCGTGGTTATGTCACGCATCTCCCATTAAAAATATATATATATTTTGAAAGACAGAGTTCCAGTTTTACTTCCGGTTTGACGGCAGAAACAGCGGAGCAGTGGCTTTGGACCGGAGCAGCACCGAGCTAACATGCTAACAGACCTTACTGTAAACGCTCTGGACCGCGCGAAGCACAGGCAGCTGCAGAGCTTGGAATAGCAACGAGCTAACATGCTAACAGACGGAGGAAGGCTTCACCAGCTCCCAGTAAGAAATTAACTCTTTTTTTTCCTTCATTATGGCTCCAAATGTATGTGTTTTTTGATAATTATGTAGGGTACTGTGTTAGGATAGGCTAAGTGCTTGGTAAAATACAGTTCTACTGTACGTATATGCTGCAGTTTGGACGTATGTTCCGAGTTATGTCGAAATTCGCTTTACGACGGAGCGTAGGAACGGAACTCCGTCGTAAGTCGAGGACTACCTGTATTTTCTACAATCTTGGACAAACGTTTAAAACACGTTGTGGTTTCCAACATAAAAAATGTGGCCAAATTTGACATGCAGTCCACCAGTAGACTGCTCAGACTAAAACATCACTGGTAACCTCACAGACGTCCTGGTGACATCACGCTCATTTGATTCCCCAGGCCTTTCAGCTTCAGCCTACATTTTAGAAAATTTGCTTCAGAAATCTGATTAGTTAAGTGACCCTAAAAACTGCCCCCTCTGTTCCTTTCACATCCTTTCCTAGAAGAGCTTGCCCCAGTTGCCTCGGACAAGGTAAAGTCTACAGCAAACACGCCAGCACTGAGAGCAGGGTTATGAAAGAGGGACAGGGCGGTGGAGTGAACAGAGAAAGGTCTTACTGTGCGTGTTCTTGTAGTTCGGTAGAAAAATGGAAAGTTCCACTGAGGCTTGTCCATGAGTTGAACTCCATGATCTGTAGCAAATGACCAGGAAGTAAAACAAGCAGCAGTTGGACTGAGCATCACTTCAAGAGTGAAATTTGATTGTTGCTGGATGTTTCTCCATGTTGGATATTTGAAATAGAAAACATCTGACGTTTCCGTTGATTTTGTGCAGATGTGCTTCCTCTGCGTGGGTTTGAAGTGAAACACGTTTCAGCAGTAGTGCACACATTTTCATTACCATTTTAATACAGTGTGGTAACCATTTCATACACAGTTGTACAAAACATCAACTGGTGGGGACTAGGGGTTGAACGAGTACATCATTTTTAAACTTGACATTAGCATAAAAAAACTCGAGTAGAACTCGAGTAGTTGATGATGTCATAGGATCTTAAGATGCAAAATAAATAAATAAAAATGCATAAAACGTCATTATTTACAAACAAAAAAAGACCAACAAAACATTGGGAGCAGCATATATTATGCTCCTATCATTTATCATACTGGAGATAAGTCACAGGAAAAACAAAACTATTAGTTATTATTATTAAACTGCAAAGGTGAAAGAAATGTGTGGCACGTCAAAAACGAAACTAAAAACAGTGAGGCAGACACCACCCCGCACCTGCAACAGTGCATGCAACACCGCCCCCTGTAGCGGTTACGGGGAGTGGACTATGTGTTATGTCTTTCCCATAATGCTTAGCGGTATGTTAGTGTTCTGGCCACACCATGAGTGAGATGGACATCTGTGATATAGACCTACCTCTTGTGTGTTATTGAAGTTTGGTTGTTTCCTGTTGCTCAGTTCAAAGTGTCTTGGTTGGGTTTAACCCACATTAGGGTACAATACGTGAAACAGGAAGTTGATTTATTTTCTGTGGCGAGTTGATTTATTTTCTGTGGTGTGACTGCAACGTGATGACGTCACGATTACTCGACGTGAAATTAAAAACCTTGATAGATGTCCTATTGATGCGTTGATTACTCGGATAGTCTGTTAAAGCCCTAAGTGGGGACATAATGGCCGCCTCTGGGTACAAATTGTACTGTACAGTATTGGGGGTATTGTCCAGCACCCATCTGGCTCAGGACCAGAGCTCATTGTTTCTAATGATAATAAGGCTTCAGTGGTGTAACTGTGTGTATTTGTTGTATTTCTGAGGGCGAACACTCCCAGAAGAAGGGAGGAGTGGAGTGGAATGTCTCAATGCACCCCTGAGCTGCAAAAACAAGAACAATAGGAAGGTGTTGTGCTCAATTCTGTTGTATTTAGAATAAATCATGTCGCAGGCATTTTACTAACCCCTTGGAAAATTGTGTCAGCCTGTGAAAAGGGCATATGTTTTTTTTAAATTTTTTATGTCAATTATTGAATATTTTAGAGGTCAGAACAACCACATTAAACATCCCAGGAGAAAGAGTTGCACAAATACAGTTCTCTAGCTGCAACAACACGTTTTATTCTTCAGCTTGTTTGGTAAATTACCACAAAATTAATCCACAGGACTTCTTACAGCATTATTTTGCTGTTTATTACATTTGTAAATTTTAGATCATTATAACTTTATTTTTAAGAAAATGTGATTCCTGTAAAGTGGCATCCTTTAATTTAACAGCTTCAGTGTTCAGATGAATCAACATTTGCACAGAATGATCTAAACACAGAATCTGTGTTTTTGTTCTTTATTTGGAGCTCATCCGTCACCAATATGGGCTCCCTTTAAGAAATCCCCTTTAAATGGCTTTTCTTAATCATCAGTGCAGATGGACTTTTAACTGCACGCTTGAATGAAGAGTCCAGTTAACGGAGTGCGACCTTATTAATAGATCGCACTAAATTATTTACATTGGACTTTTAAATTCTACTTTGCCAATTAGGTCCTTCAACATATTTTTCTCATTAACAATGTTGAAAAGTGGTAAGAAAATGAAGATTTATTTGAAATACTACATTTATTTCATTACGAACTTGTGCAAAAACACTCTGCCTCTACAAGCCACTCTGGTGTGCAACCAAAAACTGTTTGTCCTGCTAGATCCACTTGACCAGCAGCAACCATCGGTATTTATTCAGTGGCTTTTGTGAGAAGTGAATGCAAGCGTTTGTTTCCAGTTGACAATGGGCGGCTGTGGGACAGCGCGGGGCAGAGCAGGACGTCCCAGAGAGCAGCAGCAGACGGTTTGGCTCCAACACGTCGGTTGAGTTAATAACAGCTGACAGCCTCTACACTTATTGACCACACAGATAAAAATTATGTTTTTACTGCTACATATTCAAAAAGCCAGAAGCTCGTCTGGGGTCGGTGAACATCCACTGATGTCAACGTTCATTCTTAATTTATTTTTTAAATTTTCCCCAACTCAGATCTACAGCATCAGAAATCCTGCTTCCATTCACCAGATTACTGATAGATTATCCGGTCGGCTGAATAATTGGGTGGAATATTTTCTATTTTAAGATAATCTGCACTGAAACACACAAACAATGATAACCCACACTTCTTCCCGTCCAACTGTTGAAAGACAACAGAAGACGGGAAACGACATCTGCCCCTCACTTCTGGAACGCTCTACCGCCAGACCTTCGAAACTCCACCTCCCTTTCTCTGTTCAAGACAGCCCTGAAAACACATCTCTTTAGACTAGCTTATCACTAACTTTACTAAATGTATTTTTATTATTTTGCATTTTATAATCTTTGTATTTTATATTTCAATTTGTCACTGATAATGTTTGAACTGTATTGGTTTGTTAATGTCCTTGGGTGTCCTGAAAGGCGCTTTAAAATAAAATGATTATTATTATTATTATCTGTAGCATATTCCCCACTTCATTTATAAATCTGTCTTTATTGCAGACATTTTCATATTTTAATTATCTTCAGTGGTGATTTTAGCCTCTTTTTGGGGGTGCTCAAGCACCCCTAAATTTTAGCTCAGCACCCCTGAAAAATAAAGGTATATATATATATATTTTTTTTTTTTGGCAGTTCAGTTTATTTTTTAATGCATTTATGATTCAATGCAGCAAACTGAACAAATGTAAAAGTTAACAGATCATTGTAATACAGGTAGTCCACGACTTACGACGGAGTTCCGTTCCTACTCGCCGTCGTAACCCGAATTTCGACGTAAGTCGGAACATACGTACAAACTGCACCTTATACGTACAATATACTGTATTTTACCAAGCACTTAGCCTATCCCAACACAGTACCCTACATAATTATCAAAAAACACATACATCTGGAGCCATATTGAAGGGAAAAAAGAGTTAATTTCCTACTGGGAGCTGGTGGAATCTTCTTCCGTCCGTCTGTTAGCATGTTAGCTCGTTGTTCCTCCAAGCTCTGCAGCTCTGCCTGAACTTTTCCACTGCTTCGCGTGGTCCAGAGTTTACACTTTACAGTAAGCTCTGTTAGCATGTTAGCTTGTCCCTCCTGCGTATTCTCCATTTGTTTACGTCGTAAAGCCGCCGTCCATAAAACAACTACTTTTCCACAGCCGCTGCCTGTTTCTGCCAGTCCAGCTTGCTCCAACAAGTTTTGCAAAGGTGGGCGCCAGACCGTTAGGGAGCGCTAAAGCGCTAATCCGCTTATAGCTGACCTAAACAATTTGTTAGCTTTACAGCGGATTGACTAACTTTTATAATTCATAAGCGGATTTGCGCTATTTTTATTTAAAATGCAGTACCGCTAATAACTAATTATCTATCAGTAAAAACGAAAAAACTTATTTACGGGCTCTTAAATCAACCGGACGACTGCTAACAGACCATATCCTGTCAGCGCCGGATGTGGTCCGTGACAAAAAAGCGTCCCCCTCAGTCTCTTGGCTAGAGAGAGCGCAGTTAGCAGCCAGTGTGTTACTCTGCAGCCTTATTGCTTGTTTTCGAAGAGTCAGACGAAGAGTTTTTAACATGGAGGGTGAACTTATGGATGTTTCTCAGCGGCCTACGCGACGCGTCTGGATTTAAAAAAGTAGTTCGCCATTTGCCCTCTTCAAAATGGCGGCGGCCACAGAAGCTAAGGACTTTCCAAGAAAACACGGTAAAAACAATTATTTCTTTGCTGAGAAAAAATATATTTCTTAGCTGACTTTATAGCACAAGGTTTTTCTGAGCTTAACCGGTTCACGAAATGGTCAAATCTGCTGGATTTAAAAAAGTAGTTTGCCATTTGCCCTGTTCAAAATGGCAGTTAGCGTGTTAGCATTAGCTTCCGCTAGCATTGCTAATACATAAGCGCTTTTGAAATTGCGGACCTAAATAAATTAATAAGTGCTTTAGAAATAGCAGAACAAATTTTTGGATTAGCGTTGCCCAGCACTGAATTTTTGTTTTGTTTTTTGAATGTCCAGAGGACCAGACTTAGCTTTTTTTAGAGAGTACAGGGCAAGCTGTAGCCTCCTCTGCCTCAGTCCCTCTGTCCAAACAATAAGGTCTCCCGTAATTTTCTACTGACCGCTCGCTGCTTCTGCCGTAAAGTCCTGCTTCTGCCGTCAAACCGGAAGTAAAACCAGAACTCGGCTTTTCAAAATAAAAATTAAAAAAAAAATGTTTTAACATTTTTTATGGGAGGTGCGTCGTAACGCGAAACGTCATAACTCGAGACCGTTGTAAGTCGAGGACTACCTGTACTTGGTTTATTTACATAATGATTAATCGCTGGATGTCCGGCCCCTTAGCTGCTGGCCTTCAGTAACTGTGGCCCCCTGAGCAGAAGCAGCAGTTCCCAACCCTGGTTATTGAGGAACACCATCCTTCATGAGTTTGTTGTTTCCCTGCTCCAACACACCTGATTCAGTGACTTAATTACTTCCTCATGTTCTGCAGAAGCCTGTTAATTACTCATTTATTAAAATCGGGTGTGTTGGAGCAGAGAAACAACTAAAACATGCAGGATGGTGTTCCTCAAGGACCAGAGTTGGGAACCCTTGCGAGGTGGAATACAATTTATTCCATTCCCAAAGCCTAAATTGAGTCTGGAAAAATGTAAAAGAAGGATAAAGCCCTGTGGCCAACCTCATGAGCAGCTGAATACAACAGATATAAATAGAAAGTACCACATGTTCATGTGTATGAAGGTAACTGCAGGTAAATCCTCCATTTTCTGTCATAATTACATTGTATGCTTGGGGGTTAAATTAAAGGTCCATGCTTAAAGCTACCGTATTTTCCGGTGTATAGGTCGCACCTTTTTATGTTTTTTCAAGGCCTGCGACCTATACACCGGTGCGACCTATATATGGCTTGTTATCACTTTCGGCGAAACAAGTTTTTAAATCCAGCTCATTTCACAATTACGTTCATTTATTAAGGAAAAGTTCAGCTCAGACACATATTTGCTATAATTTTTATCAAACAAATAATTGTTTTTAAGTGTCAATCTTCTTTAAAGCCTTGCTGTGCGCTCCTGTGGAAGACATTTGCAGCAGAGCTAAATGTAGGTGCGACCTATCTATTATTGTTTGTTTCTATTGTACAGCACTTTGGTTGGCCTTGTGTCTGTTTAAGTGCTCTATAAATAAAGTGGTATGGTATGGTATCTAGGGATTTCTCCAATCTATTGGTAATAATTGGATGGTGCAACCTATACACCGGTGCGACCTATACACCAGAAAATATGGTAGTTGGCTATGTGCATTTTTAATGTAAATAAATGTTGCAACTTCTGGTTACGTAAGTTCATTCTTTGTTTGTTGTGATCAGTTAACACTAAACTGATTTTGTACAAAGCGTTTATTAGGTTGTGTAATGTAAAGCAGAGTGCTACGTCTGTAGCATCTTAGCTAGCGTGTCTGTATTGCACGCCGCTAGCTTAGCGCTACTTCTTGTTGTGTCGTGCTCTCTAAAATAGTTATTGATTGAAGTGTACACCAGGTACCCCCGCCCCCATCAGTGTGTTCCCCCCACATTATGAATGCTTCTGACACCAATGGCCACCACGTTATTCAAGCCAAGAGCTATTGTCAGCACTGGGGGCTACGCGCCCCTAAAGGTCAGTTTCTAGAATCGCCCCTGGTTCTCTTGGGGTTAATTTTTGACTTTGATACAAAATGCGGGTCAAGATGTGTATTTTACAAACATTTCATCCTGGCATCCTTTGCATGAAGTTAGTTTTGTTTTTCCAGATTTGACAGGGAGATTAATGAATGTGTTGCAGATCCATTTGTGTGCATGTGTTGAGTTCTAAGCTGGTTTATTGCAAAGTGGAGCTTGATGGCCGCTCATGAAATCTGAATGTGCACTTATGCACAACTGCTGCTTTCAGCATCATCATCTTATTATTCAAGTTATTTTTTTATTTCTCTTTCTGTTAATAAAGCCTTTTGTGGCTCTCGGGGAAAAAAAATTTTTTTTTTACCAGCTTGATTGTCGAGGATTTAAATGATGTTTGGGGAATTTTTCGTCTTAATTAAACGTTTAACCTGTAACCAGGAATATCAGTGGAATATCTTTTCAGCGCATCTTTTAATAATACAGTATTAGTTGTTTTTTTAAACTTGACTGAGCTGTTCTTGTTTGTAATTTGTTTCTGAAGTGCCCTGCTGGCGTTATAAATGTTTAAAAAAATCATCCTGTGCATCACAAAGAGTCATTGTGCACGGAATGGTTCATCACAAGTGTCAAAGTGTGCAGTGATTTACGTATATTGAACGTTAATCGTAAAACATGTCCAGTTGGGTTTAAGGTGTCTTCTGATTTTTCTTAGCTGTAATGGATCTAAACAGGCCTACAGATAGATTTAAATTAAATATCAAATCTTAAGCCACATGGTCACGTTTGCTGAGAACATTCTGGTGTAATTGGAGTAAATTAAACTGAAAACAGCTGGTGACGTAAAAGCTTCAGAACTGTTGCTGTTATTGATGGTGGCAGCCACTGGCTCTAATGCTCCTGCTTTTAAAGATGCATTTACAAGATTAAATTAAGAAAATGATGATGCCAGTAGTACAAGGTATCTGCACTCTCAGAGGTCAGTGTCCTCGTATCAGACCAGGCTGGACTTTTAAAGCCGTGTTTAGTTTCCAGCGACAAAACCTGGACCTTTCCTCTAACGACGTGTAGCTCTCCAGGTACCGTACTTTCTGCCCTTTAAGTCACTCCGCCCTATATGTCGCATTAGTCCAATTATGTCCAATAAAGTGGAAAAATCCATAAACGTGTCACACCTCCGTATACGTCGCATCTATTATGCGTCACCGCTGACGCGTCGCCTATGTTACGCATCACCGCAAATGGCCACAGGAGTGTGCACGGTAGGACTTTAACCAGATTAACACTTAAAAACAATTATTTGTTTGCTGAAAATTATAGCGAAGATGTGTCCGAGTTGAACTTTTCCTTAATAAATGCACGTAATGGTCAAATCAGCTGAATTAAAAAAAAATAGTTTCGCTACGTCGGTGCTGCGAAGCGTGCAAGCGCAGCGAGTGGATACGCTTCATTTCTTTAAAATTTAACAAGATTAACACCTAAAAATATATATTTGTTTGCTGACATTATAGTAAAAGTGTTTCTGAGCTTAACTTTTCCTTAATAAATGCACGTAATGGTCAAATCTGCTGGATTTAAATTGTTTCGCTTTGACGGTCTTCCAAAGGGTCGCACGCGCTGCAAAAATAAATAGTAAATAAATCGAATTTTCGCTCAAACATCTCCTAAAGCTAATATGTTGTAAATGTCCATCCAATGATCACTTTCTGTAAGTTTCATCAAAATCTGTCCTGTGGTTCTTGAGCTATTTTGCTAACAAACACTGAGCTAACGGTAGTTCAGACCTCCAGAGAGCAGGAGGCCGGGCTGTGACAGAGTGAGTCCGAGCAGAGGAGGCTTCTGTCGGACACATGAGCTGGGAACGGTCGGTGGACCCTAGCGGCCGAAAGTGGTACTGCTCCATTTTTTTCGTCAGAATGAATGGAAACGGTCATATCTCAGCCAAAAACTGGTCTAAAAATATGGGGGGAAATCCCTAAATATGTCGCTTCGCCCTATAAGTTGCAGGACATGAAAATTAGTTTTTTTTTTTTTTTAACTGCAACTTATAGGCCGGAAATACGGTAGGTCTGTTACAAATTGAATGCAAACAATCTTAGCATTTTTAGCTTTTAGATATGACTGTTTTAAGAGTTTATTTTAAACAATAGACAGAATAGTTTCTGTGTCCTGTCAGCTACAAAGCCTCTGTCACATCATCGTCTGATGTGCACTCTGACGACGCATTGTCGTGTTAAACCTCTCAATCAAAAGATCCTGACTCAAAAAACATCTATGACCACAACCACGCACACGTGAGACCAGTCAGTATGCAGACATATAAAGCATGTTTTATTAGACAAACTTGTTTATTGTATGTTGTTTAGTTTTGTTTTCCACAGGAAGTATTATCTCAAACAGAGTACTGTATTTTTTGTCCTGTAAGTAGTTTATTTATTATTATTTTTTGCATAATTTTTATGTCCTGTGACTTATGCACCGAAACAACATATTTATGGATTTTCCCATATTTATAAACCAACGTTTGGCTGAGATATGACTGTTTTCATTCATTCTGAATGAAATTATTGAACACTACCATTTTCAGCCACTAGATGGCTCTCGATGAGTATGGCATGCCGTTGTATCATGTAATACAGGGGTGTTCAGACTTTTTCAGCATGCGAGCTACTTTTGAAATGATCAAGTCAAAGTGATCTACCTACTATAAGGTCCCGTTTACACGAAAACAACGTGTGGAAACATTAGTGTTTTTTCAATGTTTATTGGGGGTAATATACAAAAAATAAGCTGATTTACATGACAAATGCTGTCGTTTTCATGTCAGTCGGGTTGCCAGATAAGAAATTATGAACTATGGTACTGTGGCTTTAAAATAATAGTCTTTTGACCTAAACTGTTGTGTTTGCTGAGTAAAGATGTTCTAAGATTCAATTCAGTTTATTTATATAGCGTCAATTCACAAAAGAAGCAATCTCAGGGCACTGAACATGAACATTTATACAAAATAATTTAACAGAATCATTCATAGATAAAATAATAATTTAACACTATTTGTTTGAGGAGCAGACTGCTTTGAATTTAACTCCATTGTAGATCTCTCATTTTGAGCAAGATGAAGTTTGTGTTGTGTTTCTTGAACATGTGCTCAGAAAAGAGGTGGTAAATAAGGCATTTTTTATCTGGCAACCCAGCTGCATTCATCGTGCATGCAGCGACTGCATGATCACAGTTACGTCCAAACTGGTGAATAACGTCTCGTTGGACCCTGGATTTTCTTAGTTTTGCTCCTGCAAGCTGAAAAAGGGTGAGTAGCAGAAAAACACTCAGCTCTCTGCCATTATTTAAATCTGTTGTTAGTGCAGAAAATCTTTGGACTGCAGCTGTCTGGATGTGCAACTTCACACAGGGAGAATTTCACACCTTTGGGGGTGGGGGAGCGAGGATGGGGTTTCCTCAAAAATCTCTCTGAGCGGGTTTGAGAGAATGAGGGTTGTGAATGGTTGCCCTGTATGTCAATCTAGTGACAGGATGTTTGATAGGCTGACAATTATTTTTTTAATGTCACGCTGCGTTCTACCAGTACTACCTCAGAGATCTACCAGTAGATCGCGATCTACCTAATGAGCACCCCTGATGTAATAGGTAAAAGTGGCCATTAATGACACAATTGTCTTGCCGTAGCCTTTCACCTTCATCCTGCTCGCTTGGATCAACCGTCAAATCAGCTTCATTTTGCTGCGCCGCCCTGGAGAAATGCAGCTGATTTGACCATTAAAGTCCTTTTACTAAGGAAAACTTGGACTGAGACACACCTTTTCTATACTGTCGAGCAAACAAACAATTGTTTTTAAGTGTTATTCTTGTTAAATTCTTGTTAAAGTCCTCCCGTTCACACTCACGCGGCCACCATTTGGCAGGCAATTGATTTTTGGCACAACACCGGCCCAGATTTCTGGGTTGTCAGCGGTGACACATAATAGATGTGACGTATACGGCGAAGCGATGTATTTATGGATTTTTCCACTTTTTTAGACATGTTTGGACTGATGCGACTAATAGGGCAGTGCAATGTGTACGGAGGAAATACTGGTACCTTAGAGAACTAAGCTGAGACATTTTTATGTAAATCAGTCTCTAAACACCAAAGGTGTCAGAAGAAAAAATATGTTTAAAACATATTTTACTTTCTCTAAAATAAAAGAAGAAAAAATCTCTCTATATAAGCCTTTTTATAGATTTGATTTCACTTAGAAGAAGCATAAAAACTGTTGATGCACCCTGCTTAGATTTAACCCACATATGAGATCATGCCTGAAGGCCCGACAGACATTTACTGGAATGATTCAGGTCAGTGTTGCTTTGTAACCCCAGTAAGAGATGCTCTGTTTGGCTGCCATGGAGGGCACGCTGAAACCACATGAAATGTTATTATGGCAGCTCAGCCATGCACTGTCAGAGGTCTGTGTCCTCTCACAGCACCTGCACATGTGGACCTACTTCTGAGACTTTATTATTAACTAATGGCTGCAAACTGCACAGCATATATTGAAGGACGACCATCATTTTTTTGTAGCTGTATAACTTAGTTTAGGTTGAGAGTGGATTAAATCTAGTTTTGCATCCTAACATCACTTTGATGAAGCTGCAGCAGAGAAAGTTCTGCTGTTGATTTTTCTCTTGTGGGATGAACTGAAGGCTGAATAATCAGCAAAACACAGTTTTCTTAGTAAAATGAAACTCTTTTTGCTTTTCTACAAAGGTAAATCAAATATTTATAAATGGATTAAATATTTTATAGATGTATAAAACTCTAGGAACTATCAGTTTTTTTAATGTAAGATGAAGTCATTCGTTGAAGAAATATCCATCACCTGCTGATCTGCATGCTGTTTTGGATGAACATTACATGAACGATCAGTTAGCATTCAGAACGCGTGTTGAAGATGACTCTCAGCTACAACCACATCAAATATTAGCTCAATACGCATAAGAAAATACGTTAAGGCCTTTGTTGTGTTTACTAAGATTGTTTAGCAGTGGAGGTCGTCGTGAATCAAATTACGGTAATCCCAAATAATACTTTATAAATGTACATCCAGTAATTCTGAGATTTTCATTAAAATCCTTCCAGTGGGTCTTGAGATATTTTGCTAACAGAAAAACGGGCACACGGTTGCCTGCCTGTGACGGGCTGTATGAATGAAAGTAAAATCATAAAACATCTTGGTCCTTGTTTTCATTTCTCGTGTTTGTTGTGAACTGAAGATCATTTTTACATAAAACTTCTCGTTGTGTGTTTGTCTCGGTTGTCAGTGATCCGCTGCTTCAGGATTCAGCCCGACGTGCTCGTTTCAGCCTCTGCATTTTTAGGTGGGAGTTTAATTGTTTTGTTTTTCTGAGCATGAATAGTAAGTGGTACACTTCCTCTATTATTGTGGTTTTCAGTCAACACAGAAGCTGTGGCTTCGGTCAGATGGGGACCATGAAGAACGCTACCATCAAATGTTTAATATCTTGCCTCAAATTCAGTTAATCATTTTTGCTGCGTTCTTTATCAGTATTTTAAGGCATTGACTTGACTTTTTAAACATTTAATAAAAATATATATTTTTAAAAAGTCAGATTTTCATACTTCAACTCAAACTTTAAAATACTTCATGTTCTATCCAGGGGTGATTCAAGGATCTGACCTTTGGGGCTGCTTAGCCCCCAGTGCTGAAACTGGCTCTTGGCTCGAACAACGTTATGAGAAGTACAAAAGCTTACAGGACCTGGGATTCCCAGGTGGTCTCCCATCCAAGTGCTAACCAGGCCCCACCCTGCTTAAGGCCCCCCATAGCTCTGCGCCTTGAAAAGGCGAGCCGGCACTTCATACAGCTTCATCTGCAGCGTTGTTCTGTGTTTATATCTTATTAAAAAGTTCTAAAAAATTTAAACAAAAAACAGGGAGCGCTGGTCCTGCAGCCCACAGCACACCAGGAAATCTGCAGAACCTTGTGCAGCCACGTTGGACCTGAGTTTAATTCGCTCGTGACAAATTCATTCATTTCCTCATCATTTCAGTCATGGAGTCAGCGGAGGAGGAAGCGATCAGTCGACTTTTGGCAAAAAAAAACTAAAGAAAAGTCCAGATCAGGGATGAAAAAGGGGAATTTAATACATTTGTGTCACATACAAAACAGTCCGACACCGGGCAGTTTATACAACGTGTTTGCGTTCGCAGTCATAAAATTTGAGCTTGGCGCGTACATGGTACGCTTGTGCCTCTGCGCACGGACGGCGTACGGACGGCGTACGGACGGCGTACGGCCGAACGCAGAGCTATGAGAGGGCCTTTAGCTTCTGAGATCAGACGAGGTCGGGTGTGTTCAGGGTGGTATGGTCGTAAACGAGGAGCTCAGTAGGGCTGTGTAATAATATCGATTCTGCGATATACTGTATATCGATTTTTTCTTTCCTAGAAAACAAAAATCAATATTTCATCTGCAAGTATCGTAACATCCAACTGTCACCCTGCTCACTCACTGCTTGCTTCGCCGGGAGAGTGATTAGGTCATCCAGCCACTAGTGTCGCTGTAGAGCATTTATGCCAAGTTACCCGCCTAGTAGATACTTGATTTACACAGAAGAAGTGCGGGCGGTGTAATGGCGGCGAATATCGTTCCCGCACCCTCTTGCTTTAAAGCAGATGTGTGGGCGCACTTTGGCTTCAAAAAGAAGAAGAATAGCGACTTTATGGATAAAACTCTAGCGGTCTGCATAGTTGGTGCTTTTAATCAGTTTTCAGTGGATTTTTGTGGCGTTTTGTGGATAATTGTTGTTTTGTTGTCTTACTTTCTATCTTTTCTTTCTCTCTATTAAAAAACAAACAACAACAAAAAACAGTTTTCAGTTAAATTAATTCAATCCAAGTCTATAACAGTCACAAAATGTCACCAAAATCACTCTGTCCCTCTAAAATCTTTCAGAAAATCGCAAAAGTGTATTGAATTGTATCGTTTGTTGAATGTCTGGTTCTCGTCCGTCTGGTTTCATTTGCACGACAGAAGAAATTCATTTTGAGAGATGCTAGATGAGTTACATCCTCTGTTGTGTTGATTTATCCTTCATTTGACCAGCAAGGCCCCAGTCACACAATCTCTTCCTTGAGGGATACCTGACTAAGATGGTGGCTCTGGCACTTTTTAAAAATAGTTTAAAAATACATTTCTTGAAGCAAAGCATATACCGGTAAGCAGGAGCCTGGTTGTAAACTCTGCAGCAGGTGATTAGCTGCAGTTAGAAACTGCTGTAAGGTCATTAAATGAAGACATGGTAACAAATCTGTTGTTAAAAATGTTTTTATTTGTTTATTTTTGTGGAAAAATCATTCTACTTCTGATGAAGTCAGGTTTTCATGTTTCCTGGATTGTCAGGGGCCAGTTGTCAGACAGACAGCAGTTTGTATTATCAGCTGAGCTGACAAAAAGTATCTTTTGAGGCTGAACGGTGACGGCAGCAAAATGATTCAAACCCAGTTCATTCATCAGGCCTGTCTGCTCCTATTGACACCGAACAGAAGACAAATGTTTTCATTTTAATGCTGTTCATTATACATTTTTGTTATATTTTTACTGCTGTTAATTTAATAGTTTTACCATTAGTGCGTGTTACGGTTTCTGTAATTTTTTTAATCTCTTTGATGTTGTTTGTGAAGCACCTTGATAACAGTTTATCTGTTTTAACTGTGCGCTATGAATAAAGATGACTTAACTTGAAAAAGGGGCATAACTCTGACATTCTTCAACACAGAAATATGCTTTTTTTTTCAAGGACTGCTAGGCCTTTACATTTAAAATATATACTATTAACTAATTTAAACAGCAACAAGTAGGCCTGTCACGATAACACATTTTGCTCGGCGATTAATCGTCTGACATTGTTGCGATAAGCGATAATATTGTTTGAAATTTGGCAATAATTAGTAATTATTGTCAAATTAAAGAAAAAATGTTTATTTGCTTTGCATGTAGTACCTTTTTTGACCAGAAAAGAAGGATTGATGGTGAGGGAGTGAGCAGCGTGTCTCTTCTAAGAAAAATGGGAGGGAGGCTCGTTGACGT
>JBBPBX010020612.1:0-12767 GCA_038048925.1 Garcialebias charrua | reverse complement strand
TGTATGTATACAGTATATATGAAACTGTTTCTAGTTAAAATCATAACAGATGACAAAATTGTGCAAAAATAAATTACCAAACAATTTATTATAAAATATGTAAAATGTAAAACAAGCTTTAATAAAGTACTTTTACTACTATTTATACTGTTTATTAATTACATCATAATAATAATAATAAACTTTATTTAGCACCTTCCTACAATGCCTTGCATTGACCAAGGTGCTTAACAGGACAGAAAATATAAAAACTGGTACAACAAATCAGTGAAAATAGAATAAAAAACAACAGCAATAAAAGGAGGCAATGGAAATAAAAATGCTACAGACTAAAATACCAAAGTAATAAAAGTTACACACTGAGGATAAATGGTCACGTGATGCGGAGAGAGTAGGAGCGCAGGAGTGGAGCTCCCGAGCTATTAACGCCTATTTTGGTATTTAAGATAGATTAAAGCAGAAAAAGATTACAAAAGTTAAGAGATATGTCATTGCGTGAACTTTGGGGAAAGTCACCAGAAAATAAACGGAATATGCCAGCGAAAACTCGAAAGAACCAACCGACCCAAGACGCCAGCAAGCCTGACACAATGACGGAGAGGGATGACGTGGACAGTCTAGTTGAGAGGATAAGTGAAAGCGTTTTTTCTAAACTTAGCTCAAGTTTGGACACGAAACTCGATCAAATAGTGAAATCAATCACCTCGGTGTGTGAAAATGTGAAAGTGATCGAGAAAAGAGTGGAGGACGCTGAGCAAAGAATATCCGACACAGAGGACACCGTGACGGAGTTACGAGCCAAATTGGAGCGCACCGAGGAACAGCTGAGAGAAGTCACCATCAAGCTGGAGGACCAGGAAAACAGATCCAGACGGAACAATATAAAGATTGTCAACTTACCCGAACGTACAGAGGGAGACAACGCCAAAGAATTCTTTGAGACGTGGCTTCCTAAAGTTCTGGATCTCACGGTGAAGAACAGCAGGATTAAAACTGACAGCTGTCATCGCAGCCCCGCCACGCTGAGAGCAGAACCGGCCCGACCGAGGCTCGTTTACATTCGCCTCCACAACTTTTCGGACAAACAACTGATCATGCAGAAGGCACGAAGCATGGGTGAAATTACTGCGTCCGGCAGCCGAATACACATCTTCGAGGATTTCTCGCCTGCTGTGGAGAAGAGGAGGCGTGAGTTCACCGAGGTGAAAAGATCTCTCAGCGCGCTGGCTGTACAGTACAGGATGCTTTTCCCCGCCACGCTACGCATCTCGCACAATAATAAAGTCCATCTCTTTAAAACTGTACCAGAAGCTCAAAAGTACGTGGATGAGATGCAGAAAACTGGATCATGAAGGACAAGGACATATACCGGTACTTTTTTCAGTTCTATATATTGACAGCTTTTGGTTTGACGTAACAAAATTATTTTGCTCAGCTTAACAAATTAGATAAATTGAGGCTGTTTAATTTTCTGCTTTAAAAAAAAATATATATATATATTAAAAAAAATTGCGTTAATATGCAAATGCGGGATCTCTGGCTCTTCCTACTGGAGCTGGGAAGTTTTCACATGTACCCCAAAGTTGAGTTACATGTACGGCAGGTCTGTGTGTCATTTATGTTGGTATTCTTTTGGTTTTGTTTTTTATGTATAAGTTTAGAGGTTGTTAAAAAAGAGAGGTTGCACCCCACTAAATGTAATCTATGGACGGATGAAATAATCTTTGCTATTATAAAAATGGGAGCAGAAATAGTTAACAATCAGATATGAACAACATTAAATTCTGCACTTTTAATGTCAAGGGGATACATCACCCAATAAAACGGAAGAAAATATTAAGCTTTCTAAAAAAAGACAAGATACAAATTGCATTTCTTCAGGAAACCCATCTGGTGGATAAAGAGCACTTGAAACTCAAGCGAGAATGGGTGGGCCAGGTCTTTTATTCCTCCTTCTCCTCTAACAGCAGAGGGGTAGCCATTTTAATACATAGAGCAGTACCCTTTGTACCTGAGTCTTACAAACAGGACTCAGAAGGCAGATATATCCTTGTTCGAGGGTCCCTCTGGGGTACATCTATCACAATGATGAATATCTATGCTCCTAACCCACCGCCCCCATCATTCTGGACAGAGATAGCGGCTGAACTGGAGGAATATAAGAGCCCTCTAACGGTGCTGGGCGGTGATTTCAATTGTTGTTTAAATGAAAAGAAGGACAGGTCCACAGTAACAGCACAGAGAAAATCTAGTACAGGGACGCCACTGATGAAAATGTTAAATGATACATCACTGACAGATGTATGGAGAACCCTGAATCCACTAGATAGGGATTTTACTTTCTATTCTAACCCACACAATTCCTATTCAAGAATAGATTTTTTCTTTATACCTCCTGAGATTATGGGACAAGTTACTGCATGTTCTATAGGGTCAATCCATATCAGTGACCATGCCCCAGTTTATATGCAATTGTCAATTACTGATACTACAGCTGATAAACCAAAGTGGCGCTTCCCGTCATATTTACTTAATGATAAAAATTTTAAGGAGAAAATGGAAGCGGAAATAAAACAATTTTTTGAAATAAATGATACTAATGACACAAGTCCAGAGTTTCTCTGGGAAGCTGCAAAGGCTTATTTAAGAGGGTTCACAATTTCATATATGGCACATCGTAAGAAAACATTACAGATGAAACAAAACAGATTGGAGATGGACCTAAAGCAGGCAGAAGCTATTCATAAATCCCAACCTACTAAAGTAAATCTTGTTAAGGTACAAACTATTAGAGCTGCTCTGGATTCAATTACAAATGAAAAGGCTGTGAGGTCATTATTCTACCAAAGACAACGTATGTATGAATATGGAAATAAACCTAGTAAATACTTGGCACGCCTGCTCAACCAGAGACAACATAACAATATAGCAAGCATTAGAGATGCAAGAGGTAACAGACACTTTGATAAAAATAAAATTAGTTCTGTATTTGTGTCATTTTACAAATCTTTATACAAATCTGATAACAATAGCACGAAAGAGGAACTGGATAAATTTCTTTCTAGAGTCAAGCTACCAACACTGACAGAACAGCAGCAAGACATTATGGGTGGACCCATACAGGAAAAAGAAATATTGGAAGCAATAGCACTAATGCGTAGCGGGAAATCACCAGGTCCTGATGGATTTTCAGCCGAATGGTTTAAAGCATATAAGCATAATCTTACTACGCATCTAACTAAAACTTTTAATTACAGCTTTTATGTTACACACCGGTTACCAGAAACAATGTCTTCAGCTAATATTAGTCTAATTTTGAAAAAAAAACAAAGACCCAGAAGACCCAGCCTCTTACAGGCCCATCTCACTTATTAATGTGGATGCAAAGATTCTGGCGAAGGTGCTGACCCTTAGGCTTGAACCCATGATTGCCCGTTTGGTAAAACCAGATCAAACAGGATTCATCAAAGGAAGAAATTCTTTTCACAATATTAGGAGGCTTATGAATATTATACAGTTTGCCAGTAATAATGCCATACAAGGATTAGTGATGTCCCTGGACTCACTGAAGGCTTTTGATAGAGTTGAATGGCCCTTTCTCTTTTGTACTATGGACAAATTTAAAATTGGGACAGGATTCATTGAATGGGTAAAATTACTGTATCGATCACCTAAAGCCTCCATAATTGTCAATTCCCATTGTTCAGATCCCTTCCTCCTTGAGCGAGGAACCCGACAGGGGTGTCCATTGAGTCCTCTCTTGTTTGCACTGGCTATTGAGCCATTTGCAGAGCTTATAAGAACTGAAACTAAGATAAAGGGGATAGAGGTTGGAGATAAAATACATAAAATCTCTCTCTATGCGGATGACGTACTTTTATTCTTGGATAAGATTGATACATCTATCCCACATCTGATGGAATGTTTAAAGCAATTCGGATACGTGTCGGGTTTTAAGGTTAATCTGTTAAAGACAGAGGCCATGCCTGTAGGGGCTATGACAGAGTCTGTTGTGCCCAGTAACTTCCCCTTCCATTGGTCACCGGCAGGAATAACTTATCTTGGAATAAGAATCAGCCCCTGTCTTAAAAAACTAGTAAAACTTAACCTGGAACCAATTATGGCTGGAGTAAAGGAAGATCTACTGAGATGGGGAACTTTACCTGTTTCTTGGTTGGGTAGGATGAGTGTACTCAAAATGAACATATTACCCAGGATGTTATACTGTCTGCAGATGTTACCAAACTCAATTCCAAACAGCTTCTTCATAAATCTAAATAAGGTGTTTACAAATTTTATATGGCAAGGGAAAAAGGTCAGAATGAAATTAGGTAAATTACAAAGAAGTAAGGAAAGAGGAGGACTTGGCGTGCCCAATATGCGTTTGTATTATTGGGCGGCTCAAATAAGATACTTGAAAGAATGGGTGAACCCAGATAGTACAAACACGTGGATTGATGTAGAATCCAAGAACTGTGGTGTGTTGAACCTAAAAGATGGTCCCTTTGTTAGTTATAAGAAAGCAAAAACTGAGGTCCAAAACAATTATATAGTACTGAACACACTAATTACATGGAATAAGATCAAAACATATTTTAAAATGAAAGACCACTTCTCCCTGCTTGCCCCTGTATGGTGTAATCCTGATTTCCCTCCATCATATCAGGACCCGGTATTCAAAGTGTGGCAAGATAAGGGTCTAGATTGCCTCAGTAAATTTTTTGAAGGAGAAGCAATTGAATCATTTGAAAATCTGAAGAGTAAATATAACTTGCAACAATCTCACTTCTACCGTTTCCTACAGATGAGGCACTTTTTACATAAAAATGCTAGGGCCCCAAAGACATCGTTTCTTGAAGACATTCTTATTAAGACCAAATCAAAGAAATTTATATCTTATATCTATGAGAAACTTGGGTCGAATCTAGAATGTTCCTGTGATTATTTACGGAGACAATGGCAAATGGATTTGGACTGGCATATTGAGGATGACACCTGGACATCAATCTTGAGAAACACACATAATATGTTGACGTGTAATGCGGACAGAGAGACACAATTTAAAATACTTCACAGGCTTCATACTACGCCAATACTGAGGGGCAGGATGGGACTGGGATCTTCAACCTGTAGTAAATGTAATTTAGAACCTGGTACGTACACGCATATGTTTTGGAAATGTGTAAAGATTGAGAAGTTTTGGGGGGAGGTACAGGCTGAGGTGACCTCTTTGATGGGGTATGACCTACATTTATCACCCTTTCACTGTATTTTGGGAGCTAAAGTGGACAATGCAAAGAGCACCTGTAGTGGACCTACCCAGGGTCAAATTAAGGTTTTTGAACTGTCCAGTGATGACCTTTACTGACCTCTCAGTAAAGCAAGACATTTACTACAAAATCATTCATTTAGCTATAATCTGATAACATAGTCACCAATAAGAGACTATTTCTATCTTTGATTTTAGGCTGATGTGATCAAAAGAATAACTTTTGTCATTTTCATGATGTGTGCTTTTAAGCTGTGTTATTCTGTGAGAGTTAAACTGTGTTTCACTGCTGTGTCAAAGGTGCAATCTCGGGTCACAGAGACTTCTTTTAATTTTGTTAATTCAAATGTTATCAAATGAATAATTTTATTTGTAAGAGCATCAGTACATTTTAATGTCAGATAAATCAAATACTCTGCTTAATTCAAAATGTTGTACATGGAGGATTTCTCCTCTCCTCTCGAACTTGCATGTGAAGATAAAAGGAACACTTTATCTCATTCATTTTAGCTTGAGCTCAGGACAATCTAGACACCCAAAGACTTTTGTTTTTGTCCTATTTAATAATCAAGCTATTATCATTAATAGGTCCCATATGTTATGCTCTGATGACGTTTGTTTATTCATACAACAGTGTTGGTAATGAGTTAAGAAAGTTCTAAATCTGCTGTATCATGAGACTGGCGTCTTAAACTAACTTTCTTATCCTTTCTGACATTTTTAATCTAACTTATGCCTCCTCTCAGTGGCTCCTGGCTTAACAGACTGAATCAGAAAGAGCTACGTCTTTCTAGGTCAAGTTAGCCTTAAAAGAGCTCTGACTTCCTGTTTTCCTTAGAGTTTGCTGAGGTCCTCAACCCCTGATGAGGTTCCCCAAAGAACTGATGATCGTCTGGTCAACACGCTAATGACCATGTCATTCAGTTAAAGACTTATAACATGCCAAGTTATAAGCCATCTTCAACAGCTGAAAAGCTCTCTTTTATTGACATTCCTTTAAGGAACGTCTTATCTTGAACAACAGCACCAGGAGCTGCCGTTACTTTCGGTTCGAGTCAAGGCGCACGTCTGGAGACGCTGAGAATGGTAAACGAACTGACCAAACTGGACCGAGGGAGACTGACCATCTTCACGAGGTAACAAGTCGTCAAATGCTTTGCCAAGGGTACCAACGTGTAGCTTTAATCGGCCGGAGAACTGCCATGTTTCTGGTTAAAACACATCAAGATAACTCCCTGACTCTTAACTTTTCTTCCTCCATAAATCTTTCCTCCTAATATTTCCCCTCTCAATCTAAGCTGGAAACTATTTTAAGTTAAAGAGCCACAGACTAAATATGTTTAACATCTAGTATTTATGTCTGTTGTTATGATTCAAGTGTGCTGACGTATTAATTTGAAAGAAAGTGAAATCATGTCAATCAAGTGTAATGGTGTTAATTTAGTTGATTTATTTTAAATAAATGATAGTGTCTCTTTGACATATCAAACTAAGTTAACGTCTTTGTCACTTAATGGCTCTGTTTATTTATCCATCATAAAGATCACAGAAATATTGGGTAAACTGAAAAAGAACAGAATCCGTGAACATTTACTATTCAATCTGAATAAGTAAATTAATTAAGATAAAGAGGTCAGTATTAATATTGACCTCCTCATAATTCTTACATCTGGTGGCCTTCGTACGTGGTTCTGAAAGTTTATTGATTTCTGTGGTTTCTCATGAACTGTAACGTCATGTTTGCATAAGTGGATCCAAGTTTTAAACTCTGAGGATAATGATTTTGGCTGGAAGTGTTCAAAGCAGGCAGATTCTGCATGTTTTTATCATTTGAAGCTGTGAGATTATTATTGTTTCAACTCTGTTAGACGCTGTTGGAAGCATTCAGGTGAAGTTTTGTCAGCCGTGGTCTGTGGTGGTTCTGGTCCTGGTTCGGTCCAGTTCACGCAGACTCCTGTACAAAGCTTTGTTTGACCGCCGAGTCAAAAGCCTGAAAGCTAATTTAACATCTACAAGATTGCTGTTGTGGTATTTTACATTTTAGAGCAGGTCAAAGAAGCATATTACTGTTAGAACGTGTCGGATAGCGGTTCTGTTCAGACCCGAGTTTCTGATCCACGACAAAGTGGACCGGAACCGACCTTAACGCGCTCCGAGAGAGTCCGTGTTTGTTCAACAGCTGCAGTGCTGTGTTACTGAGCGTAACTAAGTTGGCCTGTCTAGGTGTGTTCGCCGCATGTTTCAGAATTTTGGAAAGTTAATTTGTAGCGTCTGAGTTGTTTTAAGAGCCTATAAAGTTGTGGTCTGTTGTGCGAGCTAACGTTAGAGCTACGTGTCCAAGTACACGTTTGTTTATGAGCTGTGATTGGATGAAACGAGAGCTGGGAGCTGTCAATCACTCGTAGCGAACGCTGATTCGCTGTAGTGGGAACGCACGCCGTTGCGACCAACCCACTTTGTCGTCATTTCCGGTACTTCATTGGTCGAAGGTTAGAAAACTACATTTACCATGGTTGCTTGGGAAAAGGACTACAAGCACTGTGATTGATTGGTTGACGTCACGTATCTGTGTAGCGAGCTCCGCCTCGCTCAGCACAGCAGAGCTGGTGACGCGCTGCGTCGACCCGCCTATTTGTGTCGTCATTTCCTGGTGCACTTTGAGTGACGAACAGTCACGTTCACAAAAAACATCATAAAAAGTCAGCATTTTATGGTGAGTTACCAGCTTTTAATTTTGTTCTGTACACAAACAATAGCTCCTGTTTATTTTAAATAAAATATTTAGAATAACAGAGGTACGGACAAACATTTTTGCTTATTTTAAATACAAAGAATTTAAAATAACAAACAAAAGTACAGTTTTCACTCCAGATAACTAAAAAAATTTTCCTTTCTCTTCCTTTCTCTGACACATCATCTTCCACAGTTGTCCTGTGCACATTTAAACTTTCCTGTTTATTTCAAATAGTGAAAAGTTTAGAATAACGAATACAGAACATCTTTTATTTTGATTTTCACTGAAAATCCAGATAAAAGATGGCAGGCACAGAGGGTGAGACCCCTGACACCACTGATACAGGGCAGCCTGTGCCACCTCAAGGCCACGACCCGACCAAAGCAGATTGGATCGAATGTGCCTTATTTTCACTCACAGGGCCCATCACAAACTACCATGAAGAGACACAGTTGATGGAGGAAGCAGATGTGGACAGTGCATTAAAAACTGTAACAGCTGGAACCACAACGGCTGAAAAGAAAGCAGACAGAGATAAACGTTTGGCTAAATTAAGCCTTCTGTTAAAGGCCAAGCTAGACTTTGAAACTGCTGTACGCCGGGCTGTCTCTACATCATGTTTAACAGCACAAAGGGAGGTTGCCACTTTACAGCAGGAGGTAAAGAGTTTAACACAGTCGAGTATTGGCAGCGCTGAACAAACGCGTAGTCTCTACGAAGAATGCAGAGTGTTAAAAAGGGATTTTGACCAATCACAAGATGATTTGGAAAAATGTGTGGTGGAGAAGGATACGTATTACCATCAATACAAGTCGCTTCAGGCGGATTGTGGGGAGGCACGAGACGCGCTGGAAAAATGCACGGACACCCTGGAATCATTATCACTACGGTACACAAGGCTGCAAGAAGATTATAGAAAATCACAAGAACAGCACATGATGTTACAACGTGAAAATGATGGGTTAAAAGTCCAACTGAATAGTTGTAAAATAGAGCGTGCATCAGCAATGAACAAACTCTTTGAAGAAGAGAGAAAATGTTTGGGTCTCATGAGTAAACACCTTGAGAACTCACCGCCTCCGCTGCCCCCTCCCATACCTGATGACCTACTCCCTCCTCCACCGCCCCCGCCCATGCCAGATGCACTACTCCCTCCAACACCACCGCGCCGTCCCTTAGGGCCTCTAAAACCGACAATCCCACCGGATGAACCGGTGGGTGGATCTGATAATAACCCACAAATACCTCTATCAATGGCTGAACTACGGAATATGGCGAAAAGCATTCAAACCTTCGCCCCTGGCCCAATGGGCTCACACGAAACCAAGATCTATCTCGAGGACCTTGATTTCCAGCTTCAACGCTTCCCAGAAGCTACAGATGATGATAGAATCTGTCTGTTAAGGTTAACATCGGACAGGACGGTGCATGCTTTTATGAAGCGTCAACGAGAAGCAGTGATGAAAGACTACAGTCTTCTCTGTGCTGCGCTGATAAGGGAGTTTTCTCCTTGCACGGGGCCCGATGGCATCATAACAGCAGCTAACATCAAGCAAGGTAGGAATGAACACCCAAGGTCATATTATGACCGAATATTCCGTGCCTATTTCGGGGACAGATGCGAACCAGAAATGGAGGAAGAGATAGGGTTTAAATATATCTTCAGCAAAAACCTCTGCCCTGACATAAGAGAGAAAGTACATGTCAGCGCAAACTATAAACGGAGGTCCATCGAAGACATAAGAGAGTGCGCGATAGATGTTTTTACAGGTCGCACACCAAACAAAACACCCTTTGAAGTGTGTCCTGGTGAAAAGGTCAAATACCAAACGCTAGACCTTGAAGGAGCAAGAGCGCCAGCTCACTCTTTTAAGGAAGCCGAGAATAAGCAAAATTTCCAACCTGACAGACCGCAAAATGAAGGTGTCCGCTGGAACAAAGACCAAAAGGGGTCCAGAGACCCCAAGTGGTACAGGCCGCATCAAGAGGAAGAGCCCCATCAAAAAAGGAAGGCTTTCCAAAAGAAAAAGAAATATGGGTCCCAAGGAGACTCATATGAAAGAGGGCGGTCCCAGAGAGGACCCCCGAGCAATGCGCCAGATCCTGCACCTCAAACTGAACAGTCTGGGGCGAGGAAAAACCCACAGAAGTTCCAGAAAAAAGGCCCTAAACCTCTGTCTTCAGAAGAGATGGAGAACATACGTCGGTTGTTAGAAAGTTTGAAAAAAACAAACAAGGAAAACAAACCTGGTGTGATGTGTAGCACTATCATTGATAGTGACTCAGAACACACAAATAACAGCAATGCCACGATTGCTGACAGTCGCCAAGATACTGATGGTCAGGATGCTGACAATCAGGGTATAGACGGTCAACAAGACGTTGACTGTGACCATGACATCATTGTTACAGAGTCCAAGTACCCCTCATCGGAAAAAGGGGGGGTAAGCTCACTCACCAAAGACAATGACTCGTCACAGCCCGATCACTCAGACCCATGTGTGACTGCACTACCAGTACAGGTGAATGAAATTCACACAGACAATGGTAGACGTAACACACGTCGGAAAAAACCTGATAGGTTCCTGTGTAACATTATCAGGAAGGGGCCCGCTAAGAAGGCTTACCTGTCAATCACTTTAGAAGGGGTCCTCACAGAAGAGGCCCTCCTGGATGGTGGGGCTGACATAACCATTATGTCTCCCACACTGTTGAAGGAGCTAAGGATAGCCGCTAGCGGGGTTGACAGGGAAATACCCCTCAAAGAATGTGCTGTAGTACTACAGGGACTCTCAGAGACGAGTACAACCCTTACAGCTATAGCCATGGTTCATATGCAGATTGGTGAAATGACGCTATACCACCCGGTACACGTGTCCACCGTTGACTCATTCCCATTTTTGGTGGGCCAAGACTTTATAAACCGCTTTGACGCGATTATAGATTATGGCGATCAAACAATGTGGACCAGAGTGAGCCAACCACTGCCGATCGATATGCCTACACATGGTGACACTGACTGTTTAACAGCAGGTACCGCGGAAGGCACAAAGGGGTCCTCCAACGAGAGCACAATCCCGGTAAGTGAACTTGAATAACAGCAGGTACCGCGGAAGGCACAAAGGGGTCCTCCAACGAGAGCACAATCCCGGTAAGTGAACCTTCAGCAACAGGTGAGGCAGAAAAGGCCCAACAAGAGAGCCTCCTCTGCGAGCTGAAACAGTCAGCACTCACTGAACACTACCTACCACAGGTAGTCAAAGGTGTTGAGATCCAAGGATCCCACACCGATGATGCTGTTTTGTCTCCTTGGACGGAGAAATCAGCGATCAGCCAAGCTTTCTATGGAACCTTGGTTAAAAAACAGTTGGTGTTGAGATCCAAGGATCCCACACCGATGATGCTGTTTTGTCTCCTTGGACGGAGAAATCAGCGATCAGCCAAGCTTTCTATGGAACCTTGGTTAAAAAACAGTTGGGTCTAGAAATGAACAAAAAGGCTTTCCGCTTTTCGTTGGACCCCAACGATAAACAGGTAATGACCGCAAAAGGGATCATTGACCTGAAACTGATCTGGAACCAACGAGTACTGGATCACCCGTTCCTCGTGGTCCCGAACTTACCACATGCAACCTACATAGGCTCCGACATTTTGGTAAGGTTAGGTGTCCGAGTGGACATCAACAACAATGTACTGTGGTCACTAAACACAGCCACAAAGGACTCTCCTGTGCTAACAACAGAGAACCTTAAGGCTGGACAGACCATTCCAGAGGTCTGTCAGATTGCTAACAGCCATAACACTGCGGTACCACCTCAGGTTATGAACGAGCCGGTGATGTGTCACATCATGAAAGGACAAGCTAGTAGCACAAAACAGGCATACTTTCAACCATCTCCTATGTTTTTCAACTTAGGACTGTCCATGGAGGCCACATTCCAAGTGACCCTCGACTGCAGAACCACGACTGTTGCTGTGTGCAACACAAGCACAGAAGAGGTACTGATCCCAAAAAACACACAGCTAGGATGGTTGATCTCCACTGATTTTCATGATTTTGAGCTAAGCATTCCATTTCTGGGAGGACTCCCAGAGAACTTGATCCCATATCAACACACGGGGCAAGTCTTGTTCACGAAACCAACACAGGCCATAGCTCTCTTCTCCCCCAATGATTCCGACCATGACACAGTCAACCGGTTCGGTTTCAACCGAGGAGACAGTCTAGGTCCTCAAACTTATAGTGCCCTACCTGTAGACAGGTTTCACGACACTGAAAGGGACTCAATGGAGCTCCCCAAAGGACAAGAACCCCTCTCAATTGCTTCACAGATTGAACAGGTGGTCGCTCAAGCCGACGCCCTGAAAACTGATGAAGAAAGGGACAAACTTCGCAAAGTTCTTTTAACGTATGAGAAATCATTCTCAGCTGACTCGATGGATTGTGGGTTGACCACGCTCCACACAGTGAGCATCCCAACCCCGCCTAATGCTCCCCCTGCATTTGTCAGACAGTACAAGATTCCTCTGGCAGCACATCAACCTATCAGAGAAATCATTAATGACCTGTTAGAAAAAGGTATCATCCGATACTGTAACAGCACTTACTCTGCGCCTTTATGGCCGGTGTTAAAACCAAATGGTAAGTGGAGACTCACTATAGACTACCGAAAGCTACTTTTGTTGTTGTTGAAGCTTGGTATTGTTTTTGAACACTCCCAGCCAAAAGAGGTTTTTATTAATGATAAGTTAAAGACTTAAATG
>JBBPBX010020611.1:25371-43191 GCA_038048925.1 Garcialebias charrua | reverse complement strand
CTCTACCAGTTGTGCCACCGTGATGGAATTGGTTTCATCGTGATGGAATTGGTAGTCAGTGGGAGTGATGGCGCAGGGGTTAGAGAGGGTGAGCCTGTGATCGGGTGGGTCGCTGGTCAACCCCAGTTCAACTCCTTGGACCGACAACATAAAAAAATATGGGTGGGAAAATGTTAAACACCCACACCTGCCTCCACCCTTATTTGCCCCACTCTGGGCCATGAGCAAGGCCCTTAACACCCCAGCTCCCCATCTGATGCATGGGCACCTTATGGCAGCCCACCGCTTCCCATGTGTGCTCACATGCGCAATGGAAAAAATGCAGAAAATGAATTTCCCCATAGGAGATTACTAGAGTACAATTTAAAAAAAGAAAATGAATTTCCCCATAGGAGATTACTAGAGTACAATTTAAAAAAAGAGCTAAGAGACACCACGACGTGTGGAAATGGTGGGGAGTAATGCCTGGGACTTTCGGGTCTTGAGTCGGCTGCCCTGCCTCTACCCCATCTCGGCCCCTACAATGTAGAACTGTTATCTGTTATAACTACCCATGCAAATCTGCAAATCTCAAGATCTAAAAACATAAGTTAGAAAACTCCTGAAATTCACAGGAAAATTAGTGAAAATGAAACGCACAAGCAGACATAAGCTGAAAAGAGCACAAAAACTGAAATTAGCAGAAGTAGCTGAAATGAGTAGATGAAACGTGGGAAAAAGAGCTGAAATTAGCGAAAATAGGCTGAAAGTGTTTGCTGAAATGAACACATTTTGAATTTAGCCAAAAAGTAAACAGAAAAAGCCAAAACTGGCAGAAAATTAAAATAAGAAATACCCCCCCCCCCACAAAAAAAAAGCAGGTGGAAAAGGCAGAACAAAGCTGAAATTTGTAAAGAGATAATAAACAGAGCAGAAATTATTTTATAAAAGCAAACAATGCTGAAATGAGCATAACAAAGTTGAACGGAGCTGAAGGAACTGCCTTAACACTAAAACTTTCTCACATATTATCACTCAACACAAAGTTTTTAACACTAGACTCTGTGTCACCAAACGGGTTTTCACTAAACTCTCGGTCATGTGCTCATACAGTTTGCACTACTTCTCATACTTGCACTAATGTCTGTATTACATCACTGCCTATAATCATAATACTGTTTACATTCTCTGTTTACATTTATTAATACTGTTTACTTTTATTACTACTGCTTACATGTAATTACTACTGTTTACATTTATTTACACTACTCTAATATCTACACCACTGCTGGTACATATACAGTGTGCTCTGAACGGTCTTATTTAGGGATGCCCAATGTGCCTTACTGCATATGCCACTTTTTGCCTCTACAACAACATCAACTACTACCTCATACATATACTGTGTACATTGACTCATACGCTGCTTTGCCACTTTGCAAATGTCAATGCTAGAAACCTTTAGTTTATTTTAGTTATACTTTTTATACTCTTTTTTTATACCACTATGCAAAAAAAAAAAAAAACTCAGGACAGTGTTAGTTTTACTATTTTTATGCTTATGTCTATTATTATATGTTTCAGTGTTTCAATGTTTAGATGTTTACTGTTGCACCGAGGGACTGAGAGAAACGCAATTTCGGTCCTGTGTATGTCCTGCACTGTACATATTGCAGATCTGACAATAAAGTTGACTTTGACTTTGACTTTGACTTTGAAGTGGAAATGATCCCAAACAAGCTGAAAAAAGCAGAATCAGAACCAATTCTGAAATGAGCACAATGGTATGAAGAAGAGAACTGTTAGTTTTCAGGTTTTCAAAACCTCTCTTAATTTTCAACGAGACAAAATGGCAAAAATCCTGATAATTAAAAAAAAAGTAAAATGTGCACAAATGCCAAAAGTCATAGCAAGAAAATCCTGAAGGAGCTGCACATTTTGATATATGAAATGATGAAAACATGCATATTAGGCTGATTGGTAACTAGTGACCCTGTGATGGACTGAAAACCTGTCCAGGGGGTTCTACCGCCTCTCACACAGTGATGGCAGTGACCCCTGCGACTCAGTAAGGAAGAAGCAGGTAAAATATAATGGAAGGATGAACGGATGGATGATGGACGGATGGAGGAAATAGCCTCCAAGATGCAGAATGGGTTTGATAACAATAAATACAGGGAAAGAGAAAATGGATCTCAATAGAGTGAATGCTTTCACACAATCACTGACTAAAAGTGACAGCAGTGCAAATGATAAAAAAAAAGAGCTTGGCAGAAACTGTGGGAAACATTTGAGATCGGAGTTTGTAAGATGGCAAAAAAATCAACTTCGGATCTGGTCCTGTAAGGACTTTCCTCAGCTTGTCCCCCCTGAGGAATCATCTGCACATCTCATATAAGTCTGAATGTGTTCTGATGGATTTCTGCTGCACGCAGAGTACTTTTTTACATTTAACAGCTCCACAGAATTCCACTTCAAAGAAAACACAACTTTCTTCTGTCTGTATTTCATTACTGGATCCCCCGTTATGTACTGTCATCTTCAATAGCTGTTTTAACATCCTTACATGATGTTTTCTCGTTTGTTTTTGTTATATATTTTTATTTTATAATTGTAGAAAATTGCCATATCGTGATTTTTTTTGTTAATGTGTCAGCCACACAATGTCAACATAAATAAATTAGTTGTTTGAAGTTTGTTCATTTTGTGATGTGGTTTGCGTATTACAGTTAGAAAAATTAAGTAGAATTATTCATTTTGTGATGTAGTTTGTGTATTACAGTTAGAAAAATTAAATAGAATTATTCATTTTGTGATGTAGTTTGTGTATTACAGTTAGAAAAATTAAGTAGAATTATTCATTTTCTGATGTAGTTTGTGTATTACAGTTAGAATGATGTAGTTTGTGTATTACAGTTAGAAAAATTAAGTAGAATTATTCATTTTCTGATGTAGTTTGTGTATTACAGTTAGAATGATGTAGTTTGTGTATTACAGTTAGAAAAATTAAGTAGAATTATTCATTTTCTGATGTAGTTTGTGTATTACAGTTAGAATGATGTAGTTTGTGTATTACAGTTAGAAAAATTAAGTAGAATTATTCATTTTGTGATGTAGTTTGTGTATTACAGTTAGATAAATTAAGTAGAATTATTCATTTTGTGATGTAGTTTGTGTATTACAGTTAGAAAATTAAGTAGAATTATTCATTTTGTGATGTAGTTTGTGTATTACAGTTAGTAAAATTAAGTAGAATTATTCATTTTGTGATGTAGTTTGAAGGTTATCATTGGTTGAACAAACTGTGAAATAAGGGGCAGATATAATAAGATTTCATCTTCTTTCTGCTCCCTTCATTTTATCCTACTTGTATTCTTGTATCTGATGAAACTGTCTTGTATTGTTCTTTTAAAATGAATGAATAAACATCAAATCAAATCAAGTTTGCTTTCAAGATAAGTTTGAATTAGTAAGACTTTGCTACCACCTGCTGGAAATTTATTATTTAACCTTTATTTAACCAATCCACTGAGATCACAAATCTCTTTTGCAAGAGGGGCCTGGGCCTGAAGGCAGATAAACATGCATGTTCTTGGTCTGTTGGAGGAAACCAGAGTACCCAGATAAAACCCACGCAAGCATGAGAAGAACATGCAAACTCCACACAGAAAGACCCCAGTTCCAACTGGGGATGGAACCCAGGACCTTCTTGCTGTGACGCAACAGTGCTAACCACTGAACCGTCATGCTGCCATTACTCAATCCTACTTTTTTCATTTATTTATTTTATTTTATATACCGTATTTAAAACTTTAAAGAAATTTAAATATGATCGCCAATTCACAAAGTAGTGAATCCTTTAAGGACATGAAGCATCCCTTCTTTCAGTTTAATCCTGGTGAGTTTTTGCAGTGCACTGTGGTTCTCCTGGATGTGAGCTCCAAGTGAAGTCCTCAGTCCTGTCCTCCCTCCCCAGTTGTTTCCATCTGCATCCTCCGCATCCTCCCACCTTTCCCCTCCCACAGCAGTTATCTAAAAACTTGCGGTTTTGAGTTTCTAATATTGTCTTGCTCCTTTGTGTACTTTTTCATTTATTGTATTTTGATATATATATATTTTTCAACTTTCATCCTTTTGTAAACTGCCCCCTAGCTTGTAGATTGTAGTTATGTTATAATTCAAGAGAGTTTGTATATATTTTTGTTTATGTAGTGTTCTGTAGTTCTGTTTGTTTTAATTAAAAAAAATTAATTAAAAAAATCCTCCTGTGGTGTGTTGGTGAGGTATATGGCCTCATCTCTCTCTCACCCAGTAGGAGGAGCCAGCGAGGTGCTCCCCAGGTTTTACCAGGTGAAGAAGAAGAAGTGTTCGTGTGTAAATTCATTCATTCTGTTTCTGGTTTTGACGCTCGAAGGATTAAAGGCAACTGCTTGCAGATCAGTTTGTTTCTCCTTCTTCACACGCTACAGTGGTGACCCCGCGTGAAATATGTCAGAACCAAACGAGGATGTTGTTTCTTCGTCGGACCCCGCCGCCGCGACGTCTGCCCAGCTGTTGCAGCCGAACCCAGCCGACTTTGCTCCCGCAGCGAGTGTTAAGCTCCCGGAGTTCTGGCAGAGTGACCCGGTTTCGTGGTTCCAGCACATCGAGGCACTCTTTCGCCTCCGAGGCGTGAACGCAGATGAAACCAGGTACTTCTTGGTCGTGTCGGCTCTGGATATGCAGTCAACCCGCAAAGCCATGCCGCTGCTGCGCGACCCGCCACACGTGGGCAAATATGGCGCCCTCAAAGAGTTTCTGCTTCGAAGGTACACTTTGACTTCAACTGAGAGGGCTGATAAACTGCTATCGCTGCCGGGTTTGGGTGACGGCACGGCTGTGAACATGATGGACAAAATGCTGTCGCTACTTGGTTCAGACGACGGGGGTTTCCTTTTCCCTCACATTTTCCTGCGCCAGCTTCCGTCGCAAGTGAGGGCTACTTTGGCCAATTCCCCTTGTTTATCTACCGGTGATTACCGGGGTTTGGCGGAGGAGGCGGACCGGGTCCTGCTGGCTACCAGACGGTTCGCGGTGCAGAGTACATCGGTGGAGCCGGAGCAGACGGAGATGGAGGAGCCAGCGGCGGTTTCAGCTGTTGGCGCGCGAACTCGGCGGGGGAGCTCCCTTTGTTTCTACCACCGGAGGTTCGGCAACAAGGCTAAGCGCTGCATTCCACCATGCACATGGGTGTCGGGAAACGAGGAAGCCGGCGCTCAGTAGCAGCTGTGGGCGCTGGCGAGCGAGGTGAGCTGCTCTTCGTCACAGACTCCCTGTCAGGACGTCGTTTTCTGGTTGACTCTGGTTCCCAGAAGAGTTTGGTCCACCCTGTTGGACCTGAATTAGCAGGCCGAGGCAGTGGCCCTCTGCTAACTGCTGCTAACGGTTCTCCCATTTGAACTTTTGGCACTAGACGGGCAACGGTTTCTTTCCATAGTCGTGAGTTTGAGTGGGATTTTCTTGTTGCCTCAGTGACTGTTCCTATTATTGGTGCAGATTTTTTATGTGCTCATGGACTGTTAGTAGATGTTGCTAACCGCAGACTTATTGACGCTGTAACTTTTGCAACTTTCCCATGTGTGTCTGGGGGGGCTGGGCCGCTAACTCATGCTAATGTTTTAGTTTCAGGAGATGTTTTTCAAGGTTTGTTGGCAGAATTCCCCTCTTTAACTACACCTGCTTTTTCCTCTTCAGAAACTAAACACGGGGTCGAGCATTTCATCCCTACTACGGGACCGCCCGTTTTCGCACGTGCACGCCGCCTCGACGCTGTTAAACTGGCCATCGCTAAAGAGGAGTTTGGTACCATGGAGAGGTTGGGTATTGTTAGACGCTCTAACAGCCCGTGGGCCTCCCCCCTTCACATGGTACCAAAAGCAGACGGGTCGTGGCGCCCATGTGGCGATTTTCGCCGTTTAAATAACGTGACGACGCCTGATCGCTACCCCATTCCGCACATTCAGGACTTTTCTGTTCGGTTGTCGGGTGCTTCCATTTTTTCTAAGGTGGATCTGGTGCGCGGCTACCATCAAGTCCCAGTGCAGTCCAGCGATGTACCTAAAACTGCAGTAATCACCCCCTTTGGGCTTTTTGAGTTCCTCCGCATGCCGTTTGGACTAAAGGGGGCAGCACAGACTTTTCAAAGGCTGATGGACTCCGTGTTACGTGGCCTCGATTTTGTGTTTGTCTATCTGGACGACATTTTGGTGGCCAGCTCGTCAACCGAGGAGCACCTGTTGCACCTGAAAGAAAATTTTCAGCGCTTGGATGCACATGGCTTGATCATTAATCCGGTTAAGTGCCAGTTTGGTTTACCGGTGATCGATTTTTTAGGTCATCGAATTTCCGCGCAGGGTGCAGTTCCATTGCCTGCCAAGGTGCAGGCGGTGGCAGAGTTCCCACGTCCTCTGGTGGTTAAAAAGTTGCAGGAGTTTTTAGGCATGGTGAACTTTTACAACAGGTTCATTCCCAATGCAGCCCATCTCCTGCAGCCTCTCTACGAGGCCCTGCGCTCAAGAAAGCCGACTGACACAGTGGTTTGGACCCCGGACCGGATCACTGCTTTTGATGGTGCTAAGTCCGCGTTAGCTAGCGCGGCACTCCTAGCCCATCCAGATTCAGAGGCCCCGATTGCGCTGACAACTGATGCTTCAGATATAGCTGTGGGGGCCGTTGTAGAGCAACGCGTTGGCGACGCATGGCAGCCGTTGGCATTTTTCAGCCGTAAATTGCGGGACTGCGAGCGCAAGTACAGCGTTTTTGACCGCGAGTTGTTGGCGCTATTCTTAGCTACACGGCATTTTCGTTTTTTGCTGGAGGGTCGTTCGTTTACGGCTTATGTGGACCACAAACCACTCACGTTTGCAATGTCTAAAGTTTCGGAGCCCTGGTCAGCGCGTCAGCAACGGCACTTGGCGGCCATTTCAGAGTTTACAACGGACGTCCGCCATGTGGCTGGAAAATCCAACTCAGTGGCAGACTGTCTGTCACGGGTGCTCGTTTGTCCTGTGCTCCTCGGGGTAGATTTTTCTGCCATGGCCGCTGACCAACCGGGAGACGCTGATATAACTGCCCTTCGTGCCGGCGTTTCAGGGCTTAAGCTAGAGGAGGTCAAATTGGGAGAGGGCGGTCCTTTGATCCTGTGTGACGTTTCCACAGGCCGGACACGCCCAGTGGTTCCATCAGGTTGGCGCCGCCGCATTTTTGACTCTGTTCACTCTCTCTCGCACCCAGGTGTGCGCGCGTCTGTGAAACTAGTCAGCGCACGTTTTGTGTGGCCTGGTTTACGCAGAGAGGTGAGGAGTTGGGCAGCGGCTTGCGTGGCTTGTCAGCGTGCCAAGGTGCACCGGCACACTAAGGCACCACTGGAACCATTTCCCATTCCAGCCAAGCGTTTTGACCACGTGCATGTGGACTTAGTTGGTCCCCTGCCCCCATCACGGGGTTTCACACACCTGCTTACAGTGGTCGACCGCACAACCAGGTGGCCGGAGGTCGTTCCTCTTTCTTCCACAACTACCTCCGACGTGGCTGGTGCGTTCCTCTCCACTTGGGTTGCCCGTTTTGGTGTGCCCTCGGACATCACTTCAGACAGAGGTCCCCAGTTTATTTCAGGGCTCTGGTCCGAGATGGCGCGCTCCTTGGGGGTGCAGGTGCATCGCACTACCGCCTACCACCCTCAGGCTAACGGGTTGGTTGAACGTTTCCATCGGTCTCTTAAGGCGGCGTTACGTGCTGCGCTAACAGACGTTGGCTGGGTGGAGCGTTTGCCGTGGGTGCTGCTTGGGTTGCGATCAGCTCCTAAGGAGGACCTCAACGCTTCATCAGCCGAGTTGGTTTTTGGTCAGCCTTTACGAATCCCAGGGGAGTTTTTGTTAGACGCTGCCGCTCCACGGTTCCCCGAAGCGGTGGACCCCTATTCGCAGAGTAGTCTTTTGGTTCCGGGTCCTGTGCACCATTGTTTCCCGCAGGCGTTTGTGCCCACAGCACTCCAGTCTGCCCGTTTTGTTTTTGTGCGACGTGACGCCCACCGTTCGCCCCTCCAGCCTCCGTATGACGGGCCGTTTCGGGTGCTCGAAAGGGGCGCGAAAAGTTTTGTTTTAGACATGGGTGGGCGTAGAGAGCTGGTTACAGTGGACCGCCTGAAGCCAGCCTATGTGTTGGCTGATGAAGAGGTGTTGCCGGCTCAGGTTCCTAGACGCGGCCGCCCTCCTGCTCGACCCCATCTTCCGTTTTCTCCCCCCAACTGTGTTCCTCCACCTGTGGCACAAAATGTTGTTCCTGCACGGGTGCCAGCTGTTTCTCCGCCCCCGAGTCGACGCAGTCGGTTCGGCAGGTTGATTAGGCCCCCTGTGAGAGACTGATATGTTTTGTATTTGCCCTTCTGGGTGTTCGGGGGGGGGGGCTGTGTGGTGTGTTGGTGAGGTATATGGCCTCATCTCTCTCTCACCCAGTAGGAGGAGCCAGCGAGGTGCTCCCCAGGTTTTACCAGGTGAAGAAGAAGAAGTGTTCGTGTGTAAATTCATTCATTCTGTTTCTGGTTTTGACGCTCGAAGGATTAAAGGCAACTGCTTGCAGATCAGTTTGTTTCTCCTTCTTCACACGCTACACTCCCACCTTTTACCGACTCCTCCTCCGTGTCTTGTCCCAAACACACACACAAAACTTTTCAAGACTTCCTTTAATTTCCTAGCCCTCAGTGTAACACAGTTACAGCAGTCATGAAACCTGAAGTATAATAATAATAATTATTCATTTCATATCCTAAAAACAAATTAATTATATATTTACAACAATTATATTTACAACAATTATATTTACAACAAAAACAACAAAAAGAAAAGAAAACCAATACAATGAAATGAAAGGTAGCAGAGAGAAGAAAATAATTCTTACAATATTTGCCCTTTTTTTCTCATAAATAAAATTCAAACAATAACATTATTCAGTTAGTAAATCAAGAAAACAAAAAATAAAATCCTTCTAGAACAACAATTCATATGAGAACACATTATACAGTTTCATATTTTTTTAGCAATCCAAACTTTATCAATTTCTTAAACATGTGCATTGACTTGGCACTTTTAATATCTTTTTCCAGATTATTCCACAATCTCACTCCTTGTATCGAGGTACATCGTTCTTTCAAACTGGTTCTAAATTTAGTTGTTATGAACATCTCCGTCCCCTTAAGATTATAGCAGCTTTCTCTCTTTGTAAAAATTCTCTGGATGTTCAAAGGTAATGCATTTTGGTGAGCCTTATACATAACTAATAAAATTTTATAATCAATCAAGTCGTGAAATTTCAATAATTTCAGTTGACAAAATAATACATTAGATGGATGATGGCTATGTTTTCGAGTGATAACTCTTATTGCTCTTTTCTGCAAAACAAAAACAGGATTTGTAGTTGTCTTACATGCCTTCCCCCATACCTCAATACAATAGACCAAGTGTGGAACAATTAATGTATTGTACAACATATACAAAGCTTTATCATTAAACAAGTCCCTGACTTTATACAGCAATGCAATGGATTTAGCTAATTTTGTTCTTAAATAATTTATGTGAGGTTTCCATGTTAGTTTCTCATCAATAACAACACCCAAAAACTTTACTTCATTGACTCTACTAATCTCCACACCATCAACTCTGAACTGGACATCAACAGTTCCTTGTCTATTTGTAAATATCATATAATTAGTTTTATCTAGATTTAATGATAATTTATTAATTTTAAACCAATTTTGTATTTTTACAAACTCTGCTTGCACCTTCTCCAATATTGATTCTATGTCCCAACCTGAACAAAAAAAAGTTGTATCATCTGCAAATAATACACATTTAAGGAGCCCTGACACATTTACCAAGTCGTTCACATATAAGATAAACAACTTAGGTCCCAGTACAGAGCCCTGAGGAACTCCACATGTAATTTCACAGAGCCCAGATTTTACACCATGTACATGTACAAACTGTTTCCTATTTTCCAAATAACTAGATATCCATTTCAGTGCTTGTCCTCTAATGCCATATTTATTTAGTTTTTCAAGGAGAATGCTGTGATCAATGGTATCAAATGCTTTCTTCAAATCAACAAAAATACTAACACAGTATTGTTTATGATCAATGACAGTAGTTATTTGCTCTATCAGTTCCATAAGAGCCAATGATGTAGAATTTTCAGCTCTAAATCCATGTTGACTGCTGCTTAAAAGCTTATATTTGTTGATAAATGGATCCAATCTGATAACAAATAACTTTTCTAAGATTTTCGAGAACTGTGGCAACAAGGATATTGGTCTGTAATTATTAAATATACATTTCTCACCATTTTTGTAAATAGGAATGACCTTTGCTATTTTCATATTGTCTGGGAAAACTCCCGTTGAAGTATGGTTCTGATGACCGAACCGGCGGACGCTCTTTTGACTGTGGGGCCTTATCTGGCCTGGAACCAGCACTTCCCTGCAAGGACTCCCTGAGGAAGAACTTGACTGAGGAGGCGGAAAGGAGGGGAAGGCCATTTTTTTGCATTTTTAGTTAAGGTGGAAAAGGTGGCTCTGTTGGTAGAGCTGTTGCAGCTTAGCGAGAAGGTCATCGGTTCAAATCCTGCCCTGGGGTCCCTTTGGGTGGAGTTTGCATGTTCTCTCCGTGCATGCGTGGGTTTTCTCCAGGTACTCCGGTTTCCTCCCAAAGATCAAAAACATGCATGTTAGACTGAATGGTAACTCTAAATTGTCTCTAGGTGTGTGAGAGAGAGTGAATGGTTGTTTGTCTCTATGTGACTCTGTGTAACCTGCCAGGTGTCCCCCACCTCTCACACAGTGGTAGCTGTACATGGACACCAGTGACCCCCACAACCCTAAAAGGAAGAAGCGGGTAAAGATAATGGATGGATAGATGGAAAAGGCACCATAGGGAGAACAAGCCAGTGTATCTTTTATGCCGGTCCCAAGCCTGGGTAAATGATGAGGGTTGTGTCAGGAAGGGCATCTGGTACAAAATATTTTTGGCAAAACTACGGTATACGTTCATCAAAGCAACACCACGCTGAATCTGTCAAGGCCAGGGTTAAGAATGACCACCAATGGTGCTTTTGTCAGACAAGGTGCTGGCAGGAATTTGCTACCGTTAGTTAAGGTGATCAGATTTCTGAAATTAAATCAGAGACATCTCAGCTCAGAGACAAAAATATAATAAAATGTTATCAAAATGAAATTAAGCAACGGGAACAGTTACGTTTTTTTTTTTTTTTTAGAATAGAAGAATAGAATAGAATATATCTTTATTGACATTGACATTGCACCGGGGCACAAAACAACGTAATTGATTACGCACATCCGTCTTAAGATAGGGACGAGTGCACGAAGTCGCAGCAGTCTGAAACCGCGCCACCACAATCAGATATGGAAAAAGGAAAATACAGATGGGTATGTATCATTGGTATTCAAAAAAAGAATCTATCATAACTTGTCTTCTTAAGACACTCCATGATAAAGTCCCAAAAACTCTACCAGCATAAGCACAGAGACAAGACATGTTGCAGTTTGATGACAAGCAAGGAGATCAAGTCTGTGAGTAACATTCAGATAAGCACAGTCAGCAGTTGTCTCAGCTCGGCGCCATCCAAGCGCACACACAGAGATCTCTGGGGGGAGGGGGGGCAGCGTGTTCTCTCAGCTTTCGACTCCAGGAGAAGAATTTCCACACGGCCTTCATTCAAGGCTGCCAGAGTCCAGATTAGATATTCTTTTTGTTTATCTTCAGCTCAGGCCACAGCGTTCTTTTTGACTGCAGCCTTCCAAGTCCAGGTGCTGTTCAGGTCCAAAATCGCCGAATCATATGAGGTTCCGAGCTACAAACCCCCATCTGTGCCCTGATTGAGTCCGGGCGGCTGTAAACGAGTTCCAAAGCGCACCGCAGGTCCGCGGTGGTCTACCGCTGCTCCCATCGTGTGGTTCAGTTCGTACAACAGCTGGGATGTGGAGCTCATAGCCCGGATCAGAGAATCTTGCTGATCAGGAAGTTTCGCCAGCGCGCTGATAGCCGCCGCAGTCTTCTTCAGCTTCCAGTAGCAGACAGCTCCGCCGACGCCAAAAAACAGAGTAGCTGCCACCAATATCCCAATAATCCACAAATCTTCCACGTCTTCGACAGACAAGACAGTCAGACACATTGGCTGCCACTGGCCCCACGAGTCCATAATGTATCAGACAGCGTGCGTGTCGGAGGGACAAGCCGTTTCTCCTGGCCCGGTTCGCTTCGTGGAAAAAAATTTATCTATAGAGGAAACAGCCCAATTAATTAAATCCATCGCAAATTGGTTCGAGTGAGCGCTGAAGAGTTTCAGACGAGACAAAAAGCAAGTGGGGAGGAGGAAAACTTAGGAGGAGAGGAGCAAAAAGATATGCGACTTGCTTTGCCGAGTTTTGATTTATGTTTAAACAATAGAAATCAAACACGGCAGCAGGAATGTGCTTCTCCATGCGCATTTCCTAAGAGTAATACAACAAATAAAGTAATAGAGCAATGGTGTCTTAACATTTTTAATGGGAGGGGGTATTTTAATAGGTTGCTTAACATCTAGTGTTACCTCCATAAGTAAACAATTGATTCAATAATTATTTTAGAGTTAATGGCACAACAAGTGGTTTGAGTATTCTCCAAGTGGAATGGGTTCATTCACAAAGAAATAGAAACAGTGCTGGAAGAATAAGAATAAGAATGATCACTGCAAAATATCACATCATGCTGATGCTGATCTGTTTTCTTGTTGCTGTGTTCATCTGTGTTCATCTGTGTTCATCTGTGTTCATCTGTGTTCATCTGCTCATACAGACTCGTGTTCGTGCTGCTGTTTATAATGATGTTTTTCCACTACATTAGGGCTTAGTGTATTACTAGTTGATGTTTTTTTCTTAGTTAATCCTAGATGTTATTACTGTTTTTCTCTTGCATTTGTTGTTGGATGTAACTGGGACCCCGTGTACATAATCTCGTTTTCATCACATGTACCACATGCGGTGCAAATGACAATAAAGACTCTCTGACTCTGACTTTAATATACCCACATTTTGATGTTGTCAGTCCAGAGACTTGAACAGACAACCTTACAATCACAGGCCCACCTTTTCTAACCTCTGTGCCACCATGCCCCACAGATAATAGTAAAATGAAATACTTCAAACATAAGAAATAAGATACAATTTAGTAATAATTTCCTTTTTGATAAATCCTAAAGTTAGGGTCGGCTTGGGTTTCCTGAGCTATGCCTTAGTTATGCTGCTATAGGCTGGAGGACAAACTGACCACATTTTCCCACTCTGCTACTGTCTTTAGTTACTCTGCTCAACCTGTTTTGTATTTGTAATTATTTTTTCTATCCTTGACATGTGTTTTTGTCTTTCAGGTACACTTGCACATCTGGACCTACCATTCTGTGTTCGTTTGTCTCTCCTTTCTGTCCTCTCAATCAGCCGGTCAAAGCAGATGGCCGCTCGTCCTGATCCTGGTTCTGCTGGAGGTTTCTTCTTCTTAAAAGGGAGTTTTTCCTTTCCACTGTTGCCTTTGTGCTTGCTCAGAATGGGAGACTGTGACAAAGTGAAGATGCAATGTGTCTGCTGGCTTCTTTAGATAGAGAACTTTACTAACTGGCTTTTCTATGTATGTGAATGTTCCTGTAAAGTGCCCCCTGAGATCATTTTGTTGTGATTTGGTGCCATATAAATAAACTGAATTGAATTGAATTAATTTGCTACCTTCTCTTTGTATTTGCTCTTCCACTTATTTTAGCTTGTCGCTCAAGAAACTGTCTCTAATTGTTTAACTAGTTTCTTCTGCTGATGAAATGTTAAAAATCTCATATTTAGCAAAAAACTACATTTATTTGGAGCTCCAAACTCAAAGAATAGAAGACATGCACAAGCAGATGATGATCTCTCTCTCATCATTTTCAGTTCAGTTCTTGCTTAATTCAGTTTCTGTCATGCTGTTTAATAACTTTACTGAATGGAAGCACATATAAAGTAAAAAGTATTGGTCACAAGCACTGAACCCTGAGGAACTCTACGGCTAACTTTGGTGTATGAAGAATATTCATTATTGATATGTATAAACTGACATCTATCAGATACATATGATTTAATCATTTTAGAGCTGTTTCTGTAATCCCAATATAATATTCAAGCCTCTGTAGTAAAATATTGTGATCAACTGTATCAAATGCAGCACTGAGGTCTAACAAGACCAGTATAGACACAAGTCCATTGTCTGAGATCATGAGAATATCATTAGTGACTTTTACTAGTGTGGTTTCTGTGCTATGATGAGCTCTAAACCCTGACTGAAATTCTTCAAACTGATTATTTCTTTGTAGATATTCATGCAACTGACCTGCAACTATTTAGAATTTTTTAGATGAAAGTTAGATTAGATATATGTCTATAACTGGCCAGAATTTCTGAGTCAAGGTCAGACTTCTTAAAGTTTTAATAACAGCAATCTTAAAGCACTATGGTACGTAACCATTCATTAGAGACAAATTAAGCAGATCCAAAATGTGGACATAAATCAGGGGAAATGCAAGTACCTCTTTAAACAGTCTGGTTGGGATGAGATCTAGCAGACATGTGGATGGTTTGGATGAAACTATTATTTTTGACAATTCAGAGAGCTCAATAGGACAAAAACAGCCCAAACATAAATCAGGTTCTAGTAATATCTCTAAAGCTGAACCATCCAACAGGGGATCATGGGTAGTAGAAGGAAGGATGGTTTGCATTATCTCTCTAATTGAAATAATTTTATTTATAAAGAATCTCATGACGTCATCACTGCTTATAGTTGTAGGGATACATCGGTTCAACAGAGAGGGGACTTTTAATTAGTCTAGCTGTAGTACTGAACAGAAACCTAGGGTTATTTTATTCTAATCTATTAAAGATGAATAATATAACGTTCTAGCTTTATGGAGAGCTTTCTTGAGTTAGCAGACAATCTTTCCAAGTTAAATAAAATTCTTCAGCGTTAGTGTAGTGCCATTTTCCGTCCTGGTTTCTAGATGCAGGCAGCATGGTGGTGCAACTGGTAGAGCTGCTGCCTCTCAGCAAGAAGGTCGCTGGTTCAAATCCCGATCCGGGGGCCTTTCCGGGTGGAGTTGGCATGTTCTCCCTGTGCATGCGTGAGTTTTCTCCGGCTACTCTGGTTTCCTTCCACAGACCAAAACATGCATGTTAGACTGATTGGTGACTCTAAATTGTTCCTAGGTGTGAGTGAGAGATGTGAATGGTTGTTTGTCTCATTTGTCTCTATGTGGCCGTGTGATGGACTGGCAACCTATCCAGGTTGTACCCCGCCCCTCGCACAATATTACTGGACATGGGCACCGTGACCCCCGTGACCCAAAATGGAAGAAGCGGGTAAAAGATAATGGATGGATGGATGGTTTCTAGATGCCTGTTTTAAAGTACGTAACTCAGAATTGAACCAAGGAACCAGCTTCCTCTGATTGATTACTTTCTTTTTCAGCGGATCAGTTTTGTCGAGTGAAGTATGCATTGAAGTTGTAAAATTATCAACTAGATGATCTAAGTCACTGTTCTCTGATGCATTACTCTGCAAGACAGAGGAAAACATTGATGGAAGAGATAGTTTAAATTTGGTTACAGCATTTTCTGATAAGCACCTGCTAAGATTAAATTTACTCTCAGTGGCTCTGTAGTCATTTAATTTAAATTAAATGTTTATAAAAAAAATGTCAAACAGAACAGAATTTTGAGGATGTATTAATAAGTCCTTAATCTCTATGCCATAAGTTTATGTTTATGTTTATTAAATTTGTTCCTTTTTTTTTACAAAAGAAACACAATACAAGACAATCCCATAAATGATAATGTACAAAATATAAAAAAATGAAAGGTAGCAGAAAGAAGAATAAATCTTATTATATCTGCCCCTTTTTTCAAACAATCAGATTAAACAATAATAATCTTCCACCAACAGTACAAAATGACTTACTCTTTCTAATCAGATTAAACAATAATAATCTTCCACCAACAGTACAAAATTACTTACTCTTTCTAATTTTCTAACTAATACAATACACAATACGTCATTTTATATATATTTTTTTAACAAATTCATTTTGATCATTTTCTTAAATGTAAACATTGACTTGGCATTTTTAACTACATTCTCCAAGCCATTCCATGCAATTCAGTTATGCATTTTAATTATATATTTGCATTTTTAATTAAATTGTCCATGATTGTACTTTTAGGGGCTGAGATTTTATTTTATTTTTTAAGGGTAGAAGTGAAAATGCTTGCTTGAAGGGGCAGCTCTGATGTGATATTTGGAAGCTCGTAAGTGGCTGTTATGTTTAAAATGAGTGTTTATGTAATTATTTTCAGTTTACATATCCAATACAGTATAGGCTTTATTCGTTCAAGGCAGTCAAATTTGTTCATAACTTTATTATTAATTCCTGAGCATTACCGGGTCCAAGCAAACAGGTACTGGAACTCACCCTATCCAATAAGAGAGTTCCTGGATTCTATTCTGACAGGATCCGTCTCAAGTTAAGCCCTGGTTCTATTTCTGTAATGTTGACGGGCGCACAATGAGCGCTACTTTTGTTATGGATGTGGAGCAATGTCCTGATAATCATGTGTCATCGCAGGCTTTGGAATGGTGACTCCAGTCAATGATTTGTACAGCACTGAGACTCCCTCCTTCGCCAAAAGGGAGAAGCAGAGTCGCTGCAAGCTGGCCACCCTCTACAGGCTCGTTGACCTCTTCAGCTGGGCTCATTTTACAAGCTCCTACATCACTGTGAGTACAGCGCTGTGGTCACGCTCCACTGCACACCTGCTTACTTATGCAGCACAAGGTTCGTGTTGCTTCAATAAAGCTTCGCGTGTCTTTGTTTTCCAATGGATTCTTCTAGAGGAATGCCTCCTCCATTACTTTTCAGAAGCCATAAATTAGAAATAAGGTTAGATTAGCTAGAGGGTTAGATTAGAAACATCTGATGAACGTTAACGTTTCATCAAACAACAGAAAGAGCTTTTCTCTGCTTCCAAAAGCTGTTAACCCAATTTACAGTAAATTCTTTGCCTGTTGAGTAATTTCTTGACAGGTGTTTAAAATCCTGAACTTACCCACGCAGGTAATTTTATTTTTGTTCTAATAAGTGGATTAACTGATGTCTTTGTTGTGTTTTAGGTGCGTGTCAATAAAGAGCAGGATCATGTTCTCATCAGTCCACAAGGTCTCTCGTTTGCTGAGGTGACAGCAGCAAATCTGGTAAGAACAAAGATCGTGTGACAGATTCAATGCTCTTTGGTATTTTCCCATAGCAAAGCAAAATTGAAGATAAGATCTCATTTATGTCACATTTACGGATCCTAGACATCAATGAGCACTAATCAAGACCAAAGTGGTTTTCTCATTCTTCTCAAATGTCTCTCCTGAGAAATATGTCTCACAGTGAGCACTGTGCGAGTTCTCTAAATTCTCTTACAGCTGTCTCTTTTTCTTGTCTCAGTTGTGAGAAAAATGAGACATAATGTGCTGCTCTCAAATTTGTCTCAATTTGATATCCTTGGAAGCACACTCTCTCATGGCTGTCTCTCATTGCTCTCCATTTGAGTTCTCAGCCAAAAGAAAACTGAGATGAGTGCAAGCGCTCACATGAGTCTTAATAAGAATTAAAAATGTATCTCAATGATATCTCAGCTTATCTCATGCCAAAATAAAGACAATACAGGAAAAATAAAATTGAGATGGTTTATTCACA
>JBBPBX010020611.1:0-23822 GCA_038048925.1 Garcialebias charrua | reverse complement strand
TAAAAAGCTGCACTTTCAACCTACAGAAGGAATGTTGTTGTTGGAATATGGGGGAGATGTTTTGTTTATGCTACTGGGGGGATGTTTTGAGCACACAAAAGACTTCAGCCCCAGGGGGTCACACACACCTAATGGAATGCAAATTCCTCAATCTGTCATTTTACAGTTTCCCATGGGAGCTATATGTAAAATATGTACAAGTACATATGTTTGGTATTCCTAGTGTTAAAGGACGACCCGGACGTTGGACGTTTGCGGGAAATGCTGGCTGTGTTAATGGCAAAAGGGGACAGTTTGAATGAGCTGAACCGTGCTATTGAGGAGCACACTCAGCTGGACGAAATGGAAGCGGAAACCGAACTCGCAGAGGAGTATAACGACCGTATCATCAGTATGAACGAACGTGCTAAACGAATGATAAGGACGTCAGAAACTGTGAGTACAGAACCCCGACGGACGCAAGTGAGTGGGAACAACGTAAACTCCACATATCACAGTAATGCTACAGTAAGGCTACCTAAACTAATAATTGACAAATTCAACGGAGATGTTAGTTTATAGCAAGAATTTTGGAGCCAATATGAGATGGCGATTCACTGTAACGAAGCTCTTTGTAAACGAGAGAAGTTTACATACATGAAGACTTACCTAACAGGAACAGCTGCAAAGGCTGTAGCAGGTCTCACTCTGACAGACAGTAACTATAGGCGTGTTTCCATCAAGGTTTCTAGGTGCGCATTATGAAGCATCGCATCAGAAAAGCTAAATGGAAACGGCATAATTCGAGTTAACTTCCTCTAAGTCGCTCTAAAGTTTATACGCTCGCTTGAGGTAGTTTTTGGGGAGTCGATTCAGAGCTGAGTCGGCTAAACGACAGATGGAAACAGATTAGCCGACTCAGTTCTGCCGCAGCGAACATTCACGTCACGTGACTGATCAGCTGTTTCCGCTCCGGACAACATGTAACATCGCTAAAACTAGTTGGCATGACAGAATAAATACAACTTGCCCGATAGCAACACATACCTGAAATATTCTCTCCATTTTGCCGAGATGTCTGTTTTCAAACGCTACTTCCTGTTTACTGTGGAAGTGCGTAACGCTGACGTCTGACGTATGGCGCTGACGTGTGACGTAATGACGCTGACGTCTGACGTAGAGACGCTTTGCGTGGCATTGCAGATGCGCTTCAAGCCAGTTTAATGGAAACACTTCTGATCCTCATAATTTTAATTTACATTTTAGCGAAATTTTCTAAAATTCGCTCAAAAATCGAATTTAAATTGGATGGAAACATAGCTTATGATGCTGCAGTTCAAATACTAAAAAGCAGATTTGGAAGGAAGGACTTAAAGACAACACCCACCATGACAATAACAATTCACCATATTGGACAATTACTGTAGTTTAATATGATGTCTATTTTCATTTTTGCATTTGGGCCAGGCGAGGGTTAAAAAAATACAAAAAAACAACAGAGTCCCGAATGAATCCGGAAACCCGGCCGAAGAGTGCCGAAGTGTGAAGTGACTTCAGTTACGTCTCCACCCAGAAGCCAGGAGTGAGTTTCCATGGAGGTTTATGAGAGTGGGAGTTAAAACTGCATATTTCCTGGTGCATTTGTGTGTACAGCTGGACCAGTGCTCTGTTTTTATTTTTTATTTATTTTATAGAACTTTTTAATAAGATATAACACCGCTGCGGACTGTTGCTGCTCTCACTCCTCTGCCCAGAGGAGCGAGCCGCGTCTTCTCCCTGGCTCCCCGTTCCGCTGGTCACCTTTGAAGTTCCTTCGTGCCGACTCAGGGCTCGGCTCCGTCCCAGCCTTGTTGCGGGGAGCACGGGGGAGCACGCGCAGAGCTCCGCTGCGCGGCTGCCTTTCTGTACTCCCGACCTGTCTGGTCACGGGGAGAGAATAAAAAGCTGATGCGGAAATTAATGAATTTGTCGCGATCAAGCGAATTAAACTAGTATGTCTACGTGGATGCTCGCTCAGAATATGATAGACATCAGTGAGCGACAGCAGGATTAATCAACAGGCAGATTTAGGGAATATTTAAAAATGCTTCGCTTTTTTTTTCTCTCAGAGCAGCGGTCATGGAAGTTGATGAATGCTTATTATAACTCCGCCTGTAACTCCAAGGCGGTTACTTCAGTGATGTGAATGCCCATATATGGAGAGGGGCAGATTTTTCCCGGAGCTTCTGCTAAAATCTGCTATAAATCATGAAATAACACATTTAGCGTTATTTCTCTACAATATAAATAAATGCTCCTGTATTATTTTTAAATAAACTAATAAATATTAATGGCGATGCAATTTGAAAACATGGTGGGTCATGTCCTTTAATAATAAACGCTCATATGTCAAAGCTCCTGAATTTGACTCCTGTAAAGAAATCTTCAGATGTGAGTGCTATGAGACAGTTGTATGATGAATGCGAAGTTCAAATTAGAAGCTTAGAATCACTAGGAGTAGTGACACTGTCAGACACATATGGAGGCATGTTATGCCCAATACTGCTCCAGATGATACCAGAAGAACTGTCTCTTGAGTACAGTCGTCAGAGGGGAAATAAGGAAGAGTGGAAGGTGCATTAGGTGCTGGAGTTTTTACAGAAAGAAGTTCAGAGTAGAGAGAGAGCCTTGCAAATGATGAGATCATATAATCAAAAGGAAACCCTGCCTGGGCCCAGATTAGGTAGTAAATCATATGGATCCACTGACATAAAGCAAAGGAAACCAAGCATGACATCAGCAGCTGTACTCCACACTGCTAATCAAAAGGCTCAAACCTGCCTCTTCTGTGATAGTGTTGAACATAAGGCTGAAAACTGTCCAGAACAAGGGGTGTCAGCACGTAAAGAAAAACTGAAGAGACTTGCTCGGTGCTTTGTTTGTTTAGGACAGAAACACATCACAAGGTTTTGTAGATTTAAGGGTGGGTCATGCGCCACATGTGGCGGCAGGCATCACATAGCTCTTTGTGACAAAAACGAGACCCCACCCCCTTCAGTCTCTACCAATACATAGTTCCGATGTGACGTCACATCCGTCTTACTTCCGGGTGGACCCTCATTTTGAAAGTCAGAACAGGGGACAGCGCGGTCTAATGGATGTTCATTTTTCACGTTTTTTTTTTGTGTTGATTTCTAATTAATTGCAATGGTTACTTCGTGTTGTGTCAGTGGTTGTCCCAGTCGGGTAGACGTTTGGGCAACGCGTAGGTTTCAGTTAATCAAAAAAAAAAGTAACGTGAAGGATTTATCTCATCGGAGAAGCTGGACTGCAGCTCCTCCTGTCTCTGAGTCTGGCTTGGATCTGCTCTGGAAGACGTCGTGCTTTTGGCCGGTAAACAAAATATTCTACATAAATCATTTTGTGAAACTATGTCAGAACAATGTTAGAGTACAACTGTCTGTGTGTTAGAGCTGGGTTTTTTTTTCATTATTTAGCGACACCGTCTTGCATGCTGTTAGCTTAGCATCTCGCTAACGCGACAATGGCCTCACGGTCCACCAGGACCGGCGGGGGAAACCGTCCCAGTTGGAGAAGGAGTACGGGAGCCAAGTCGTGCGGGCGACGCGTCGGTCCCATGGGACGTGACCCCGCAACCGCGACGGTTAAACGCCGTCTGACCTGAGCTCGACGGACCCTCGGCTCCAGTGCTAACAACATGCTAACTTCCAACACGGTAAGACTCAAAGTGCTGGTTCTGGTCCGTGTTCAGCTTGGACTGTTTGTGCTGGCTGTGTGTTATTTTAGTTAAACCTTTATTTAGCTGGTTAGATATGATTGAGACAGTTTACACATCTTTTTTGGATTTAAAGCTGTGAAGCGGGTGTGCGCTCCTTGTAGTAATTAAATAATTAATGATATCGGAGTAACTACTTTGTGACAAGTTGTCTGATTCGTCTGCCATGATTTCTTTCTCAAACTCATTTAACTCCGACCATTTTGCTCTTGTTCCTTGGTGAAGCTGTGGTAGCTCGTGTTTTTGTCAGTATAATTTGCTCTGGTTGTTCGTGTCTGAGCTCGACGGACCCTCCGCTCCAGTGCTAACTCTATGCTAACCTCCAACACGGTAACACTCAAAAGTGCTGGTTCTGGTCCGTGTTCAGCTTGGACTGTTTGTGCTGGCTGTGTGTTATTTTAGTTCAACCTTTTTTTAGCTGGTTAGATATGATTGAGACAGTTTACACATCTTTTTTGGATTTAAAGCTGTGAAGCGGGTGTGCGCTCCTTGTAGTAATTAAATAATTAATGATATCGGAGTAACTACTTTGTGACAAGTTGTCTGATTCGTCTGCCATGATTTCTTTCTCAAACTCATTTAACTCCGACCATTTTGCTCTTGTTCCTTGGTGAAGCTGTGGTAGCTCGTGTTTTTGCTCTGGTTGTTCGCGTCTGCTTGTTCGCCATCTTGCCTTTCATCTTGCCTTTCATCTTGCCTTTCTGCCTTTAGATATGGTGCAAAACCGGTATTGCGCAATACTGGGGGCGTGTCTGGGAACTATGTATTACTCCCCCTGGAGCAAACTCCCAAACAAATGGAGAGGGTAGAGCTCTCCTCAATGTTTGTACACCACACAGCACCAAGGCTGTCACTCTGTAGGTTTTGGTCATAGAACAGTCAGTGCAGAAGTTCAACATTTGGTTTTATCTTAAGTGTATCTTCAGCTGGTTTCACACGAACCTCAGCTGACATCTGGTGTCTTTCCACACCAGCTTCTACTTGATTAACAAACCCTGTTGTATCAAGCCTCCACACACATACAACTCTAGCAAACACTAGAGCTGCCACATGTGCTGTTTAGCCAGCACCAGTCATCCAGAGCCTTAGCTCAATACAAACTCCACATGAGAGCTCACACAGTGATCAAAGTGGTAGAGGAGACTCATGAACACACACATGCAGCACTACAGCTACCTTAATCAAAACTTGCTTTACATTTAAAAGGATCTAAAGTTGTTCCAACAAGCCCTTGCTTACGTCAACCAACCTTAGCTGGCAATCTCAAAACTCCACACTTGCTCTCAGCAAGGTTCCACTTGCTTTCAGCAAGCCTTCACACTGCTTTCAGCAAGCCTCCACTCTTTTCAGGTCTTAACCTGGTGTATTTAAAAGGCTGAGACTCAACAGGTGTTTCAGCTGAGTTAATCAAGCCTGATTAGGCTGAGTAAAAAAAGTGCTTCTCAGCAGGTTGCTGGGCTTTCAGCAGACTTACAGCCAACACAAACACAACAATGATGTTTATAAAAACTGTCTTACCTCTAGGGTACATAACACCCCCACCACAAGTTATTTTGTATGGGAGTGATATGTATGTTAGGGGAAAATATCACACATCCACTCATACAAAATAAACAGGACCTTAGAGGTTAAAATGTAGTGGTCACATTACCTAAATGGACTAAAAACATCATTAAAAACAAGTCCATCAAACCGCTAACATTTATTCTACAGTCTCCCTTTTTAAAAGTTTCTAAACCCAAACAAGCACCGCTTGTCTGGGTCTACCCTGTAAGGCTTTTGCTTAGGAACAGACCCCCAAACAAAAAACACCATAGTTAATGGTGCCAGTGTGAGACTGGATGTTTTTCACGACAGCCAAGGGAACTTTGTCCTCTTCAGTTTCTGCACTGGACAGTACCCCTACATCAGTGGCAACAGCTCTGTTCTCTGTTACTCTGAAAATACAGGAGAGTGAGTTAGACAATGAGTTCTGATCAACTTGATATGGCAGCATTGTGCGACACTCAAACTGCACAGTCAGTAACAAGTTGAGTTCTTCAGACTCATCTGCTGCTTCCTGTTGAGGCGCCGGTTCCACGTTGTTCACCACCACTGTCTCTCGTTCCTGTGGCTGGAACGGGACATAAAGGAGCAGGAGGAATGTTTACGTGTGCCTTTACCTCCTCTGAGTTCTTCAGATCCTCTCCTGACTGAACTAGGAGATGTTCAGTGTTAAACAGCAGATGAAGACTGTCCCCCATGTCAATGTCATCGTCTTTCTTTTGCAGTAGAAGTTTTGCTTTGTCTACTTCATTTACACTCACTTCCGTTTTTACAGGAAATGATTGTGTTTCATTGATCATCATGAAACTATCACTTAAGTCAACACCGTCCTTTTTGCACTTCACTTCCATCTTTGGTGACACCTTTGGAGTGACCAACACACAATCCACAGTCAAGTCATGTTCATGCAGCTCCTCTGAGTCTTTCAAATTTCCATCTGACTTAACTGGGATTTGTTCAGTTTCATGTTCAGTTTCAAGAAACAAGAAGAAACTGTCACCCAATTCAACATCATCCTCATTCTTCTCCTCCAGCCGATGTTCCTGAGGTGCCAACTCCTCTAGAAGTCTGAGACTCACCTGCTTGAATGAAAGGCTCTGGTGTCACCTTTAGATGATGTTAAAATGGTTAGCTACACTCAGCTTCTGTTCTCTTGTGTAGTCTGCAAAGACCTGCACTGTGGGTTGTTCAATAAATTTCCTTAAATTAAATGCCATGTTTTTTTTTAGCAAAAACAGTAAACAGTTTTTTAAATCAGCTTACCAAAACAGTTCACCACTAAATGTCCTGCACACAGATCACAGTGAACCAAAATACAGATGCCCTACTGCCCCTGAACGTACCACAAGCAGCAGCAGCACACATACACACATACACACACACACACACGCACACGCACACGCACACGCACACACACACTGTCAACAGGTTGTAACATATCTCAACGCCCACCTGTGGTAGATTATTAATGACCCTCTATCTCTAAAATGTTGCATTTGTTAATCTTCTGTAATTGTCAACACAGTGTTTTTCTGACCTGTTGGTTTAAGGAAACTTATAAGACCTTATAAACCTTATACATTTTTTAAAAAAATCTGTAGTTCTCTCTTATGTTTGCCTGTTGTTGATTGTTAAAGGAAATTTCTACTGTTACTGTTGTCATCATTCTTTAGTTTGTAGCAGGTCTCACTTGTAAAGGAGTCCTCGAGGCTCAATGAGATTAACCTGACAAAATAAAGGTTGAATGAAAATAAGACACTTACTATAATCAGACACTTTATAGATAAACAACTCGATAAACCCAACTGGGCTTTCTAAGCAGACTGAGTCTCACCCTGTGATTTTCTCCTTGACATTTTCTTTGTGATAAATTGTTAGAAATAGACAAACTGGTTCCTCCTGGTTCCCTTATCTTTTTGCTACATCATCAGTAATGATTGATATCAACTTTACATGTTAGTAAAATATTTTATGAACTAATGCAATGATCCTAATGACACTCAGTCAAAGTAATCCTTTTAGAATGTCTACAAGTGATCAACTTTTGGAGTCACCCCAATTTAAGATGGCTGCCACAACTAATCAATGTTATCCAACGCTAAACAAATTTTTACAAGTACTACAAATAGCAAAACATGTTTGCTTAAAACTTTGACAATAACTTTAAGTGTCAACACTACCTATAAAATATGTGTGTGTGTGATATGTAATAAAATATCACATGAACTGCTGGACTGCTTCCAGTTTAACTGAAAGTAACTCATAAAGATAATGGATGTATGGATAAGTCGTTAACCTTTGGAGTTGTTGAGATTAGTCACGTGAGGTATTGTGCGCTCTCACGTACGTCATCAATGAGGGACTATTTAAGAGTGGTATTAACGCAGCTGTGTTGATTGGAGTGGATGGAAGTCTGTATGTATCTGATGACTTTCCTGCGAGAAATAAACCTCCTAAACTAAATGCTGAATCCTGAACCGTTCTTTGTCCGACCTAACCTGCCCTAAGATGGCGAATCGAACAGGTTATGGGCCCAGAGGGGACAAGGAAGGTCGCTGGCAAAGATTGTGCTTCGTCGGAAAAGAACGAAGACGAGGAGGTAACACCGAGTTCATCTGTTACAGCTGTGGACTGGGGGGGCACAAAGCAAGGCAGTGTCCGAAGAATGAAACACAGCGACAGTGGTGCCGTGTGTGTAAGAGTCCACGTCATGCAGAGAGTGGCTGTTGGCGAAAGAAGATGAATAATGTGAACCAAGCGACCGATGAAGTGGAGGATGATCACTCGTTCGCATTCAGGACGGACGACGCACAGATCAGCGGACGGAAACAGAGAGGCCTGATGGTGGACACCGGAGCGACCTCACACATCATCACTGATGTTAACGGGTTCAAACGCTGGGATGACACGTTTGAACCAGAACAACACTTCATCGAGCTCGCTGATGGGACGAGGACGAACGGTGTGGCGGTGAAGAGAGGTGACGCGGAGGTCTGGCTGCGGGACACACAAGGACGAAGGAGGAAGGTGGAGATCAAACTCGCTGACGGGACGAGGACGAACGGTGTGGCGGTGAAGAGAGGTGACGCGGAGGTCTGGCTGCGGGACACACAAGGACGAAGGAGGAAGGTGGAGATCAAACGGGCGTTATACGTCCTAACGTACCCACAAGACATATTTTCTGTGAAGGCGGCGACGTCCAGGGGAGCCTCGGTCAACTTCAACCAAGAATGCAGTCAACTCATCGCCAAGGACGGTACAAGGTTTGACATTAGTGTCTATGATAGACTTTATTATCTAGACATATTTGACAATGACAATAAAAATGATGAGGATGAACAAAGTAATGTGATTTCAGGTTGTTATGACATTCAGGAGTGGCACAAAATTTTAGGCCACTGTAATTTCCAAGACCTGCTAAAATTAGAAAACGTGGTAAAAGGCATGAAAATTAAAGGGAAGGGTGATAAAACGAACCTAGACTGTGAAACTTGCATCTTGGGTAAATTCTGTCAATACAGAAACAGACAAGCTGATGCAAAAGCAGAAAACGCTCTTGAATTAGTTCATACTGATTTAGCTGGTCCAATCGAGCCTGCTGCAAAAGGCGGTTTCAGGTACACAATAGCATTTACAGATGACTATTCTGGTACAATATTTGTTTATTTTCTTAAAGCTAAGAGTGACACAGCTAGAGCTACCGAAAAGTTTATTGCAGATGTTGCCCCATATGGTAAAATAAAATGCATTAGATCTGATAATGGTACAGAGTTCACATCAAAAGACTTTCAGTCTTTAATGAGTACTAATTCTATCAGACATGAGACATCTGCACCTTATTCACTGCATCAGAATGGTACAGCTGAAAGAAGCTCGAAAACATTGTTTGAAATGGCGAGATGCATGTTAAGAGAAAGTAGTCTACCTAAAGAGTTGTGGGCTTATGCTGTAATGGCTTCTGCAGTAATTAGAAGACTATGAATGTATACGTCCAACCTGCACCTTATACGTACAGTACTGTATTTTACCAAGCACTTAGCCTATCCTAACACAGTCTTCTTCTTCTCTCGGCTTTTCCCTTTTCAGGGGTCGCCACAGCGAGTCATCCTCCTCCACCTCACTCTGTCCTCTGCCTCCACTGTCCTCACTCCAACTACCTTCATATCCTCTCTAACTGCATCCATATATCTCCTCTTTGGCCTCCCTCTTTGTCTTTTTCCTGGCAGCTGCATTTCTAACATTCTTCTACCAATATACCCACTGTCCCTCCTTTGGCCATGTCCAAACCATCTCAGTCTGGCCTCCATATATCTCCTCTTTGGCCTCCCTCTTTGTCTTTTTCCTGGCAGCTGCATTTCTAACATCCTTCTACCAATATACCCACTGTCCCTCCTCTGGACATGTCCAAACCATCTCAGTCTGGCCTCCCTAACTTTATCTCCCAGTTGTTCAACATGTGCTGTACCTCTGATGATCTCATTCCTGATCTTATCCATCCTTGTCACTCCTAAGGAGAACCTCAGCATCTTCATTTCTGCCACTTCCAGTTCTTTCTCCTGTCTTTTTGTCAATGACACTGTCTCCAGACCATACAACATAGCTGGTCTCACCACTGTCTTGTAAACTTTTCCTTTGACCTTTGCTGACACCTTTTTGTCACAAATCACTCCTGAAACTTTTCTCCATCCACTCCATCCTGCCTGGACTCTCTTTTTCACTTCTTTACCACATTCCCATTTTCCTGGACAGTGGACCCCAAGTACTTGAAGTCCTGCACCTTTGTGACCTCTGCTCCTTGTAGCCTCACTGTTCCACTGGCCTCCCTCTCATTCACACACATGTACTCTGTCTTACTATGGCTGACTTTCATTCCTCTTCTTTCAAGTGAATACCTCCACCTCTCCAAGTTCTCTTCCACCTGTTCCCTGTTCTCACCACAGATCCAATGTCATCTGCAAACATCATAGTCCATGGGGATTCCTGTCTGACCTAATCTGCTAGTCAGTCCATCACCAGAACAAACTAGAAGGTGCTCAGAGCCGATCCATGATGCACTCCCACCTCCACCTTGAAGCTCTCTGTCACTCCTACAGCAAATCTCACCACTGTCCGGCTGTCCTCATACATGTCATGTACCAGTCTAACATACTTTTCTGCCACTCCAGATTTTCTCATGCTGCCATATGCTTTTTCTAAATCCACAAAGACACAATGGAGTTACCCTGATGCATGCTCAATAATCCAGGTAGAAAAATCTAAAAAAGCGTCTGGTCCTCTGGACATTCAAAAAACAAAACAAAACAAAGCAAAAAAATTGTAGAAACGTTTCGTCTTTCGTCCGAAAGACTTCCTCAGTCCGAGCTGCTGTATTCAGCTCAGTCTTATAAATAGCACCCTCTCACAGTTGTAGTAATATAGGAAGGGGTCAGTTTACTGACTTACCTATATTTTAGATGTAAATATTGGCAGGGTTTAGACTGACACAAAAATACATCATTAATTAAACGAGTTCTCTCTTTTTCAGCTTAATACCAATAATTCTATACCTTGACCAGATGTAATTCACAGGAAACGTTAAACTTATGTTGGTACAGTAGTACTGGACCATTTATCTAACAGAATCATTAAATTACCTCACACATTTGTACATGATTGGTTGATCAGGTTTTCCTATAAATTTACTTCAGCAGATGGCATCACGCATTCGTAACTTCTAGGTACAACAGAATAAAGTTATGGGTGTTAATAACTTATATCTCTGCTGGCACAATAACTTAAAGTTTAGTTAAAGGACAACACCCACCATGTTTTCAAATTGCATCGCCATTAATATTTATTAGTTTATTTAAAAATAATACAGGAGCGTTTATTTATATTGTAGAGAAATAACGCTAAATGTGTTATTTCATGATTTATAGCAGATTTTAGCAGAAGCTCCGGGAAAAATCTGCTCCTCTCCATATATGGGCATTCACATCACTAAAGTAACCGCCTTGGAGTTACAGGCGGAGTTATAATAAGCATTCATCAACTTCCATGACCGCTGCTCTGAGCGAGGAAAAAAAAAAGCGAAGCATTTTTAAATATTCCCTAAATCTGCCTGTTGATTAATCCTGCTGTCGCTCACTGATGTCTATCATATTCTGAGCGAGCATCCACGTAGACATACTAGTTTAATTCGCTTGATCGCGACAAATTCATTAATTTCCGCATCGGCTTTTTATTCTCTCCCCCCGTGACCAGACAGGTCGGGAGTACAGAAAGGCAGCCGCGCAACGGAGCTCTGCGCGCGTGCTCCCCCGTGCTCCCCGCAACAAGGCTGGGACGGAGCCGAGCCCTGAGTCGGCACGAATTCGGAACTTCAAAGGTGACCAGCGGAACGAGGAGCCAGGGAGAAGACGCGGCTCGCTCCTCTGGGCAGAGGAGTGAGAGCAGCAACAGTCCGCAGCGGTGTTATAAAATAAATAAAAAATAAAAACAGAGCGCTGGTCCATCTGTACACACAAATGCACCAGGAAATATGCAGTTTTAACTCCCACTCTCATAAACCTCCATGGAAACTCACTCCTGCCTTCTGGGTGGAGACGTAACTGAAGTCACTTCACACTTCGGCACTCTTCGGCCAGGTTTCCGGATTCATTCGGGACTCGGTTGTTGTTTTTTTGTTTTTTTTACCCTCGCCTGGCCCAAATGAAAAAATGAAAATAGACATCATATTAAACTACAGTAATTGTCCAATATGGTGATTTGTTACTGTCTTGGTGGGTGTTGTCCTTTAACTGGTTTAGTTAACTTAATAAGAAAGTTTCAGGGAGAGAAAATGGAGGAAGAAAGAAAATGGAGGATGAGGAGAGGCATTATCTTGAAGTGTTTTAACCAGGAAAAGCACACTCTTCGGCGGCTTCAGCTAGACTCTCGTCCGTGGGGAACAACGACTCTTTACCTGGCGAAGATTCTTCATCTCGGCTACGGCAAAGTAGATTAGCCTCAACGTACACAGACCGTCCGTCCGTGCTTCTCATGTTGATCAGGCTTCAGCTGTTTACCTTCCAGCGGCTTCCATGAGATCTGCGTTGATCTCCCGAAGTAGCGACCTCAGTTCCGGTTTGGCTTTTCAAGATAAAAGATTCTTTGGAGGAGTTTCATTAAAATAGAGCGTTTCAGCTCTTGAAGATGACTTACCATACCATACCATACCATTTTATTTATAAAGCACTTTAAACAGGAACAAGTCCACCAAAGTGCTGGACAAACAAACACGCAACAGGCAACACATACAATGAAGTACAACACGAAAAACATAAAAACATTGCAGATCATAAATCAAACGATCCAGTACACATCAGCTGGCATTGAAAGCGATGGAGTAGTAGTGAGTTTTTAACCGGGATTTGAAAACCGAGAGGGAGGGGGCCTGTTTGATGAGCAGCGGTAACTCGTTCCAGAGTCTTGGGCCTGCTACAGAGAACGCTCTGTCACCCCTGCGCTTAAGGCGAGTTTCTGGAACTATTAAGAGTACCTGATCCTCTGACCTCAAAGCACGTGGAGGGACATATGGGTGTATCAGATCCGAGAGATAGGCGGGGGCGAGACTGTTCAGCGATTTGTAGACATACATGAGAATTTTGAATTGGATTCGAAGATGAACCGGTAGCCAGTGAAGGGAGGCCAAGACTGGTGTAATGTGCTCTCTTTTGCGTGTGCTGGTTAAAAATCGGGCAGCTGCGTTCTGAACCAGTTGTAATCGTGCAATGGTGGCTTGACTGACGCCAAACAGAAGTGAATTGCAGTAATCAAGCCTAGATGTAATGAATGCGTGAATCACTGTCTCCAGGTGCTTTTTGGATAATATGGGCTTCAGCTTAGACAGACGCCTCAGCTGGAAAAAACAGGATTTGACAATCATGTTTACATGACTGTTGAGTTTCATGGAAGGATCCATTATCACTCCCAGATTTTTGACTTTTTGTTTTTCGGACAGGGGTAGAGCAGACAGGTCAATGCAGTGGTTTGAGGTTGTGTCATTGGGAAGGAACAATATGGCTTCAGACTTCTTATCATTGAAGCTTAAGAAATTTAAAGCCATCCAGTCCCTGATGTCAGCCAGGCAGTCGAGCAGAGGTTGAATAGAGCCTGTACCATTTTGTCTTAGGGGGAAGTAGATTTGACAGTCATCAGCGTAGAAGTGGAAAGGTATATTGTGTTTCCGGAAGATAGCACCGAGTGGCAGCAGGTATAAGGAGAACAAGAGAGGACCCAGGATGGACCCCTGCGGAACCCCCCATTTAAGAGCCGCCACTGCAGAAGTAAAATCGTTGATGGACACACAAAAAGACCTGTCAGAGAGGTAGGATCTGAACCAGTTTAGGGCTGATCCTGAGATGCCCACCCACTGCTCCAACCTAGCAATGAGGATCTCATGGTCAATGGTGTCGAAAGCGGATGTGAGGTCCAATAGGACAAGCAGCACAGAGTCACCAGTATCTGTGGATAGAAAGATGTCGTTAAAAACCTTCAGTAGGGCAGTCTCAGTGCTGTGGAGGGATTTGAAGCCAGACTGGAATAGCTCGGGGATAGCGTGATCCTCCAGGAAGCACTTTAGTTGGGACTCAACTATTTTCTCTAGAAGTTTAGAAACAAATGGGAGTCTGGAGACAGGCCTGAAGTTGGATAATACTGACGGGTCGAGGTTTGGTTTTTTCAGGAGGGGTTGAACAGCAGCATGTTTTAATGATTTTGGCACCACACCCGAGGATAGACTGCTATTAACAATAGAGAGAATGGCGGGACCTAGAGTGTGAAAAACCTCCTTTAGAAGCCGAGGGGGGACCACATCGAAGGGGGAGCCAGATGGTTTCAGGCTGCACATGACCTGCTCTAGAGAGGACAGAGAGACTGGTTCAAAATGGTCAAACACAGCAACAGATTGAGGTGGGATGGATGGATCGTGAGATGGAGGAGAAATGAGAGCCCTGGTGGTTGCGATTTTATCTAAAAAGAAATGTTGGAAGTTCTCGCACAGCTCAGTCGAGGCTTCCATGGGTGATTGTTCAGTGAGGTGGAGAACAGAGTTTAGGGTGGAGAACAAAACTCGAGGGTTACGAGAATTTGCAGCAATGATATCAGCGAAGTATTGTGATTTAGCAGTTATCACTGCTTTCTGATATCGGCGCCAGCTCTCTTTTACCATCTCAAAAGAGACCTGCAGACTGTCTTTTTTCCACTTCCTCTCCACCTTTCGGCATTGCTGCCTCGCAGCTCTGGTAGTGTCATTCAGCCACGGTTCGGCCCTGAGTTTTGGTCTTCTCGTTTTGATAGGCGCTACTTTATCCAAAGTCTTTAAACAAACAGAGTCAAACTGGTTTGTCAGCTCCTCAGTGCTGGAGAGGAACCCCGGGGGCTGAATTAACATGTCATTGTTGTAAACCTCAGTGAAACGTGCGGCAGTTAAATGGTTAACATTCCTGCCTTTACGTGCAGGAATGCATGTTTTAGGATTTACATGGGGGATGGTGAACTGAAAATTCACTGGCCTATGATCTGAGAATACAGTGTCTCCTATTTCAAGGTTTGAAACAGTCACATCGCATGTTAAAACAAGGTCCAACAAATGTCCACGCTGCTGCGTGGGAGAGTTCACGTGTTGAGTTAAATTAAATGAGTCCAATAAATCTAAAAAGTCCTTAACCATGGGCTTCTCAGGACAACACACGTGCAAGTTGAAGTCGCCTGAAATGACGACCCGAGAATATTTAGCTGTAATTTCAGCCAAGAAATCAGAAAACTCGCTGATGAAGTTCTTAGAACGAGGCGGCCGGTAGACAAGAGCACACAAAGTTACAGGTGAATGTCCTAGTTCAAACACAGTCAGCTCAAAGCTAGAGCAGGAGACTGGAATGGACAGTTGTTTACAGTCAAAAGTTGATTTGAAGATAGTTAATAACCCACCGCCACGACCTGATGGTCGCGGGTCGTTAAAAAACAAACAGTTTGGTGGTATTATTTCCGTCAGCGCGCTGGACTCACCCGACGACATCCACGATTCTGTGATGCAGAAAAAGTCCAAGTCGTGCTCTTCAAAGTAATCCCTGAGGATGAACGTTTTGTTGCAAACAGATCGGGCGTTGACAACACAGAATTTGATGATATCCGAGCTAGCCGCTGATGAGCTGCTAGCAGCTGATGTGCTAACAGCTGGTGGGGGAGCGCGCGTCCGCGGCTCGCTGCCCACAGAGAGCTGCTCCGGCCGGAGATCCCCGTTGTTTTCCTGGTCCGTGCACGCGGGAGACTGGCGATGAGAATCGAGACCATCAGCTGAAGACAGCGAGGCAGAACGCCGGGCTCTGAGCTTCACCAGCCGGCCAGCTCGTGAGCCGCGTTTCTTCCTCCGAGTCGATCGATTTCTCCGTGCAGGCTGGTGCGAAGAGCAGCGGAGGTAAACGGGCAACTCGTCTCCGAGCAACGGGGGCGGAGGGGGCCTCCCCGATCCCGAGGTACGCTCATACTGGCCCGAATCAGCGACATCCGCGGCAGCAAACCGTAAATCCAGAAGCTGCTTCCGATCATAAACCAGCAGTGTAGTTATGTCTCCAATGAAGAACGAACAAAACACAAAAATTCCAAACACCCACAGGAGAGGTGGACACGCAGCCATGCTTACGGGCGCCATCTTGGAACTTGGAACACTTAGCGTGTGACTGACGTTCATTCAGTTCTTTGGGGAACCTCATTGCTTGAGGACCACAGCAGACTTTAGGCTCAGACAGGAAGTGAAGCCTTAAAAAGGGGAGGTTGACCCAGTAAATCCATCTGCTCAGACGGGAGGTGTCTTCTAAGAAGAAAGTGTGAGCAACGTTACGTTCAATTCTCTCGCTGGCTTGTTTTGCCAGTGAAAGAGAGACGGAACGCATGAAGGTCAGCTTAGAAGAACAGATAGACTTTGTTTTAGGAGACGACAGACAGTTAGACGCCAAACACTTGATTAAAGATGTTTCTAACTTCTAACAAAACTGAGTTCAGTCTGACATATTAATTCACGTTCACCGTTTGATTCATCATATGAAGAAGTGATTATTATTTTGAAATAACATTGGATTCAATAATGCTTATACAAGTAACACAAGGTTATTCATTAACACAAAAATAGAGGAATAAGAGAGTCTCTTATGACTTATTGTGTTTTGATTCAAAATAATGTAATAAAATAGTGTCCACTTGTCTCCTTGAGAGCCTCAGGAGCAGTGTATCATTCAGAATTTCAGAGAGATGTGAAAAGTTGTAAACCCAGGTCAGAGATGAGGGGTCTATCTCACTACAGTCCCCCCGTTTGGAAGTCATCGCCTGTCCATGGAGATGAGTTCCAACACAAAAGGATACCACCGAATGTCTCTGATCTTGATGTAATCCAGCAAGTGGAAAAAATCAAAAATTATAATCCCATAATGTTTTTGGAAATTCCATACTGTTTGTAGGTAATCCCATAGCGGAAAGCTTTTAATCCTTTGGAAAACAAAGTCTTATAATCCACAGCGGTAATTCCACAACGGTAATTCCATATCGATTAGAGTTGTTGATTTCATCAGCAACAATTGTTTTTATCAGCATGTAGAGGGGATCCCTCGATTGACGCAGAGGAGGCGACCCTTGGATGAAGGTTGAAGACCAACGTTGAAGTAGCAGGTCCCCACATCGAAGGTTGAAGGCTGGTTGGTTTCCAGTCCGTGCCACTCTGGTTCTATGTGTCATGCAATTATGTGGTTTTAGGTGGGCTTATGATTGGGATTTTACATTAGCCTTACCTACCAGACAACATCCTAGGGAAAGTTCTGAAGGAATGTGCGTACCAGCTCTGTGAGGTGCTGGCTGACATCTTCACCACCTCACTTGCACTGGAGTCAGTTCCCACCTGCCTGAAGACCGCCACCATCATCCCAGTCCCAAAGAGCTCCACAGTGACTGGTCTGAATGACTATAGACCGGTGGCCCTCACCCCGATAGTCGCTAAATGTTTTGAGAAACTGGTCATGTCCCACATCAAGACAACCGTCAACATCAACGAGGACCCTCATCAATATGCATACCGCGAGAACCGATCAACAGAGGACGCCATCTCCTCTGTGGTCCACACTGCTCTCACCCACCTGGATCAGAAGGACTCATACGTGCGTCTGCTCTTTGTGGACTTCACATCTGCCTTCAACACCATGATCCCCCAAACTCTGATAGACAAACTATCTACACTTGGACTAAGCCCCTCCATTTGTAACTGGGTACTAGACTTCTTAACAAACAGACCACAGTCCGTGAAGATCCACAACTTCTCCTCCTCCACCATAACCCTCAGCACTGGCTCTCCTCAAGGATGTGTGCTGAGCCCTCTTCTGTTCACTCTGCTCACATATGATTGTACAGCCACACATCCAGGCTGTCATATTGTTAAGTTTGCAGATGATACAGCGGTGGTGGGATGCATCACAAACAATGATGAGTCCAGCTACAGACAGGAGGTGGAACACCTGGAGAGCTGGTGCAAAGAGAATAATCTTCACATGAATGTGAAGAAGACAAAGGAGATGATTGTGGACTTCAGAAGGAACAAACACACCCATGCCCCACTGAACATAGGTGGATCTGCGGTGGAGGTGGTCTCCAGCTACAAATACTTGGGTGTACACTTGAATGATAACCTCAGCTGGAGCAACAACACCACCAGCCTGATCAAGAAAGGTCATCAGAGACTCTACTTCCTCAGACGGCTGAGACGAGCTGGTCTGAGCAGCCCAGTTCTCACCTCCTTCTACAGGTGTGCAGTGGAGAGCATCCTGTGCTCCAGCATCAACGTGTGGCATGGAGGCTGCACAGTTGCAGAGAGGAAAGCTCTACAGAGAGTGGTGAAGGCTGCACAGAAGTCTGTTGGAGTCAGTCTCCCCACCATCACAGACATTTACACCTCCAGATGCAGGAAAAGAGCCACCTGCATCATGAAAGACCTCACTCACCCAGCACACTCACTCTTTGCCCCACTCCCCTCAGGACGGAGGTTGAGGAGCATCAAATGTAGAACCACTAGACTGAGGAACAGCTTCTACCCTGAGGCTGTTAGACTCATGAATAAATAAACAATAAGAATGATCACTGCAAAATATCACATCATGCTGATGCTGATCTGTTTTCTTGTTGCTGTGTTCATCTGTGACCATCTGCTCATACAGACTCATGTTCGTGCTGCTGTTTATAATGATGTTTTTCCACTACATTAGGGCTTAGTGTATTACTAGTTGATGTTTCTCTTAGTTAATTCTAGATGTTATTACTGTTTTTCTCTTGCATTTGTTGTTGGATGTAACTGGGACCCCGTGTACATAATCTCGTTTTCATCACATGTACCACATGCGGTGCAAATGACAATAAAGACTCTCTGACTCTGACTCTCTGACTATATGCATCTGGTATGTAAGCTATCATGGTTTAGATCAGCTATAACTACCAATTAAGGGGTGGATCATGCATCAAAAGTTAAAGACCGTGTAAAGTGAAATTAAATGTGTGTTTTTAGTTTGTCACATGGCATAAATATGTGTTATTAATCACCCATTTAAATCTGACTGATTAAAAACATTGTTTACCTTATAAAATTAAGTCTCAAAAATCATGAAAAAACCTTATTTTCTCTTGGTCTGGAACGCTAGGGGCGTGTCAGTGCGTGGGCGTGGTTTCAGGCAGCTGCGCTGGTCCTGCTCGTGTCCCACAGTGGAGAGGCACTGAGGCAGACAGCAGAGCCAGTAAACCTGCTCTGTTTTTATCCGAGTTCTGTCTGTAACAGCAGCTACTTTTTCCAAGAGTTACGCTGTTTTTGTAAATAGTTTTCTTGTGTGTTTTTAATCTGGAATGAATTAAAAAAAAAAAAAAAAAGAGTTGCACCATGCGGGATTTGAACCCGTGGGCTTTGGGACGGAAGGCAAGCGCTCTAACCATTGTCCCAACCAGGCATTACAGATACTCAGCATAAAACGACGCAGTATAAAAACATGTTATGATTTGTACGGGTGCCCTGACCATTGCGACATCCAGGGAAGATGCACGAACGAGGCATAATTGATTAGCTAGCTAACAATGAACAAAATATCTATGCTATTGCTATCTGATGCTGTCTGCGATTCGCGAGTGAACGGCTCCACCGAGGCGAATTTATACGGCCGGAGCTGCAGGGGGTGGGGGCTCTACTAATGAGGACCGCGTGACGAAACGCGGTCACGTTTAAAACACGCCTAAAAAATCCTGAACCAGAAATATGTTTATACACAGTTTGCTCTATAACTCCAAAATTAATTGAGCTACAATTTTGAGACTTTTTACTCATTTACAAGATTACAATTATCACATTTATAATGTTTATTTAAGAAAATGTTGAAATTCACTTTACAGGGTCTTTAAATATAGGGATCTACGTCTATAGAAGGTTCAGGAGGGCTTCTGTAACGAAGGCCTCTTCTCCCAAACTATTCCTCCATTCATAACTTAAGTTAAATTAACTAAGATAGAAAAGAAAATATAGTTTGGTCTAAATGTCTGTTGTCCTTTTAGATGACGATGTAGGATGTGGCATTCCCTATAAATTTAGAAGTCTATGGCGAGACTCATCAAAATGAATAGATGATCTAGAATAGAATCGATCGAATCGGTTCAAATTAGAAATTGTGAGACCAGTGTAGTTTATGGTACCTAAAGTAGCTTTAAACTACAACATTGACTCTTCATTGACTGAGGTTTAACAAATGAAAACAGCATGTTGGCATAGTTAAATCCATTTAAGTCTTTAACTTATCATTAATAAAACCTCTTTTGGCTGAGAGTGTTCAGAAAACAATACCAAGTTTCAATAACAACAAAAGTAGCAATTAAGCAACTAGAAAACAACGTTTTACTGCTTCAACTCACTCCTGTCGTCCGATTCTAACGTGTACCACACTATAAAAACAGGTCTTAGCTTTATAACCGGTGTCAATTAAATCCCGCAGATTTAAACGGTTGTTAAAGTTAGTTTTTTGTTATGGGTGTTTAGGCTTAGTGTTTCTAAGTTCTAGTTGGAACGGTTTCTTTTAGCAACTAATATAGTTTAAACTGTTTAGTTTATTTACTATTGTGTGCTTGGACGACCTTAATTTCCCATGAAGTCTGTGAGTTTGCGAGATCTTTGTCGTTTGTGGGGTTATTGAAATCTTTGTCTTTGTCTTGGGCATGACCTAACATCACCCCCCTGAGGTCATGGGGGACCACGAACACAGGTGAGGACGTCCGTCCATGGGCACAAGTTAGGATGCCATTGTTTAGTTTAAGCTGTTTTCGCAGCTGAGAGTAGACAGTACACAGGAACCTTTTAGGTTTTGGCCAACGTATCTTCTTACGTTTACCTCTTTCTGTGTAATTCAGGTGTGTCACAACTGTCGGCGCAGTCGCAGGTGTGTCTGATTGTTCAGACTGCGACGGGTCACTGTCGTTGAGTGTGTTTTCCCACTTCTTGACTGAAGAGGGGCTCTTTGAGTCTGTAAGAACTATGCATTTCTGATTAGTTCTGGATTCAAATGTTCTTGAACCAAGGTTTCATCGAAAGCTTGGCTGGTTGCCGATTTATCTGTCCCAGAGGACAGAACAGCGTCTTCGGTGTGGGATCCGTGGATCTCCACACCTTCTTCTACCTGTGGTAGGTAGTGTTCAGTGAGTGCTGAATGTTTCAGCTCACAGAAGAGGTTCTCTTGTTGGGCCAGGGTTGGATCCAAATGTTGGGTCCCTTCTGCCTCATCTCTATTTGAAGGTTCACTTACCGGGCTTGTGATCTCGGTTGGGGAGTCATCCGTGCCTTCTGCGGTACCATCTGTTAGACAGACCATGTCATGACCTTCAGGATCTTGTTGATTGTCAGCATTTTGTTTGCAGTCAGCATCTTTATTGTCAACATCTGTGGCGTCTGTGTCGATGTTATCAATGTTAACTGTGTGCTCTGAGTTTTTGTGAAAGATAGTGTTGCACATCGCTCCAGGTAGGTCAATGTTGATAGTGTCATTATCAATGATAACGCCACTCATTGTATCAGGTCGGTCAAGTACTGTAACATTCAAATCTACTAACAAACCACTTACATCCTCTGTCTCTTCCGAGCATAGAGGTGTTGGGCCATTGTTCTGGGACATTCGTGACTCTTTGCATGTCTCGAACTGTTCTGTTCGAGGCGCGGGAGGTGCAGTTCCGAGGCTCGGGGGTTTCTGTTGGGACCACGCATTGTTACATGAGTATAGGTCCTCATACTTCAATTTCTTTTGAAGTTCACCCACCGGTAGACCTTGGTTTTCACCCACCTGGTTCGATCTGAACCATTTTGGGTCTCTTAAAGAGTGAACACCTACCTTTTGTGGTTCATCGCTTGTCTCAGACTTTTCAATCTGAGGTGCTCTAGGAGCGGGGCTCCCTTTAAACCATTGTGAGTCACTGTTCCAGCTGGCACCAACATTTCGTTGTTTGTCAGTTTGAAAATCTTGTTTATTCTTGCTTGCATTATCCAACTCTTTTAACAACCGACATATGTTCTCCCTCTCTTCTGAGGTCAGAGGGCCTTTGATACGACATTGTTTATTCTCGCTTTCTATAGGAGAGAGAACCTCTTCTATTTTTGGCGACTGGGATACGACCTTTTGACCTAGGCACACCTCAGAGGGTGTTTTGCTTCGCATGTGAGCCTCAAAAGCAGTTATAGCACACCGTTTTATTGCTTTTTGTTTAAACTGACGTTGTAACTCAAGGCCTTTTTGGAGAAGTTTTTCTCTTTCTCGTTTGCTCTTCTGCCTTATCAATTCAATCTTTGCTTTGAGCAGCTTGAAAGCTTCAGCCTTGCCTTGCATAGTAGCATCAAAAACCTTTACAGCACCCTGTTTTATTTCATCCAAAGATGTTACTTCTAATTGACACGTACGGGCCACCATTAATGTAGTAATATAGGAAGGGGTCAGTTTACTGACTTACCTATATTTTAGATGTAAATATTGGCAGGGTTTAGACTGACACAAAAATACATCATTAATTAAACTAGTTCTCTCTTTTTCAGCTTAATACCAATAATTCTATACCTTGACCAGATGTAATTCACAGGAAACGTTAAACTTATGTTGGTACAGTAGGACTGGACCATTTATTTAACAGATTCATTAAATTACATCACACATTTGTACATGATTGGTTGATCAGGTTTTCCTATAAATTTACTTCAGCAGATGACATCACACGTTCGTAACTTCTAGGTACAACAGAATACTGTAAAGTTATGGGTGTTAATAACTTATATCTCTGCTGGCACAATAACTTAAAGTTTAACTGGTTTAGTTAACTTAATAAGAAAGTTTCAGGGAGAGAAAATGGAGGAAGAAAGAAAATGGAGGATGAGGAGAGGCATTATCTTGAAGTGTTTTAACCAGGAAAAGCACACTCTTCGGCGGCTTCAGCTAGACTCGTCCGCGGGGAACAACGACTCTTTACCTGGCGAAGATTCTTCATCTCGGCTACGGCAAAGTAGATTAGCCTCAACGTACACAGACCGTCCGTCCGTGCTTCTCATGTTGATCAGGCTTCAGCTGTTCACCTTCCAGCGGCTTCCATGAGATCTGCGTCGATCTCCCGAAGTAGCGACCTCAGTTCCGGTTTGGCTTTTCAAGATAAAAGATTCTTTGGAGGAGTTTCGTTAAAATAGAGCGTTTCAGCTCTTGAAGATTACTTATAACTTTGCATGTTATAAGTCTTTAACTGAATGACGTGTCCTTAGCGTGTGACTGACGTTCATTCAGTTCTTTGGGGAACCTCATTGCTTGAGGACCACAGCAGACTCTAGGCTCCGACAGGAAGTGAAGCCTTAAAAAGGGGAGGTTGACCCAGTAAATCCATCTGCTCAGACGGGAGGTGTCTTCTAAGAAGAAAGTGTGAGCAATGTTACGTTCAATTCTCTCGCTGGCTTGTTTTGCCAGTGAGAGAGAGACGGAACGCATGAAGGTCAGCTTAGAAGAACAGATAGACTTTGTTTTAGGAGAAGAGAGTTAGACGCCAAACACTTGATTAAAGATGTTTCTAACTTCTAACAAAACTGAGTTCAGTCTGACATATTAATTCACGTTCACTGTTTGATTCATCATATGAAGAAGTTATCATTATTTTGAAATAACATTGGATTCAATAATGCTTATACAAGTAACACAAGGTTATTCATTAACACAAAAATAGAGGAATAAGAGAGTCTCTTATGACTTATTGTGTTTTGATTCAAAATAATGTAATAAAATAGTGTCCACTTGTCTCCTTGAAAGCCTCAGGAGCAGTGTATCATTCAGAATTTCAGAGAGATGTGAAAAGGTGTAAACCTAGGTCAGAGATGAAGGGGTCTATCTCACTACACAGTGGATCAACCAGTTGGCTGATGACAGCCTGAAACCAGCTGATCATGGTTAATGGCATGAGTGATACGTGCAGGAGCACACGGCTTAGTACC
>JBBPBX010020610.1:18497-43191 GCA_038048925.1 Garcialebias charrua | reverse complement strand
TGGAGCAGCTCCTCCGGGGGAATCCCAAGGCGTTCCCAGGCCAGCCGAGAAACATAGTCCCTCCAGCGCGTCCTGGGTCTTCCTCTGGGTCTCCTCCCGGTGGGACATGCCCGGAACACCTCACCAGGGAGGCGTCCAGGAGGCATCCTAACCAGATGCCCGAGCCACCTCAACTGGCTCCTCTCGATGTGGAGAAGCAGCGGCTCTACTCCGAGTCCCTCCCGGATGACTGAGCTTCTCACCCTATCTCTAAGGGAGAGTCCAGCCACCCTGCGGAGAAAACTCATTTCAGCCGCTTGTATCCGAGATCTTGTTCTTTCGGTCATAACCCAAAGCTCATGACCATAGATGAGGGTGGGAACGTAGATCGATCGGTAAATTGAGAGCTTTGCCTTTTGACTCAGCTCTCTCTTCACCACGACAGACCGGTACAGCGCCCGCTTCACTGCGGACGCTGCACCTATCCGCCTATCGATCTCACGCTCCAGTTTTCCCTCATTCGTGAACAAGATCCCGAGATACTTAAACTCCTCCACTTGGCACACACATCCTACTGTATGTAAATTGACAAGTCACACCTCACACATTAAAAGCAGGGACCTGTCAAAGTCTTTGTTAGTCTAATTCACAAACGAGGCTCCTCTGTTCTCATCAGGTGTGAGACACCTGGGAACCAAACCCAGGGCTGCACTATAAGTTTTAGAAATTTGGAATCTTAGACCTCCTCCTCTGTTTAACGATGGTTTCTCTCTTTTTACATAAATCGCCTCCTTCACACCCCTCTCAAACCACCTGTGCTCTCGGTCCAAAATATTCACATTCTGGTCCTCAAAAGAGTGTCCCTTGTCCGTGAGGTGGAGGTGAACAGCTGAGTTTTGTTCAGAGGAGGAGGCTCTCCTGTGTTGGGACATTCTTCTGTGGATGGGCTGTTTAGTTTCTCCAATGTATAGGTCTGGACAGTCCTCGCTGCACTGGACTGCATTTCTAAAACTTATAGTGCAGCCCTGGGTTTGGTTCCCAGGCGTCTCACACCTGATGAGAACAGAGGAGCTTCATTTGTGAATTAGACTACCAAAGACTTTGACAGGTCCCTGCTATTAATGTGTGAGGTGTGACTTGTCAATTTACATACAGTAGGATGTGTGTGTGTTTTCTGTAAGCTCTGTTTTCACACACTGAACTTTGAATGGGTCATAGGTATGCATTATCCCAAGTATGTGGGGGTGCTAGTTTCCAATTTACATATGTTTGTGCGTGTCAATAGCCGTGTTTCCATCAAGGTTTCTAGGTGCGCATTTTGAAGTATCGCAGCAGAAAAGCTTAATGGAAACGGCAAAATCCGTATTTACTTTCTCAAGTTCGCCAAAAAGTTTATACGCTCGCTTGAGGTGGTTTTTGGGATGTTCGAAAATGAGCAGATGCGCACAGCGACAGATGGAAACACATTTGCCGACTCGTGCTGCCGAAGCGAACATTCACGTCACGTGACTGATCAGCTGTTTCCGCTCCGGACAACATGTAACATCGCTAAAACTAGTTTGTATGACAGAATAAATACAACTCGACCGATAGCAACACGTACCTGAAATATTCTCTCCATTTTGACGAGATGTGTGGCCAGGTTCTGTTTTCAACTGCTACTTCCTGTTTACTGTAGACATGCGCAGTGCTGACGTCTGACGTAATGACGCTGACGTCTGACGTAATGACGCTGTGCGTGGCTTGGTAGATGCGCTTCAAGCCAGCAGATGGAAACACTTCTGCTTCGCATTAATTTGTATTTACATATTTGCGAGATTTCAAAAATTAGCTCAAAAATCGAAATGAAAATGGATGGAAACACAGCTATGGCTTATTCTGTTATTACTTCTCACTGTCTCCTCACTGAATTGATAAAGCTCATCGGATGAGAAGCGAAACGTCTTGTTGCTACAAATAAAGTCCAGTTGTTCTGTATTGAACGCCTTTTTTGATTTTAAATGATCAGTAGAAACGCAGAGAGAAAGGAGCGGTTTCATTCAAAATACGCGCCGTGTAAACGGCCCCTCAGAATGCAGGTTTACTTGTGGTTCCTAGAGTTTCCAAAAACAGAAAGGGAGGAAGATCTTTCAGTTGTCAGGCTCCTCTCTTGTGGAACCAACTTCTAGTTTCTGTCCATGAGGCTGACACATCCAGTTTTAACACTGAGCTGAAGACTTTTGTTTTTGATAAATCCTATACATGTAGTTAGGGTTGGCTTGTTATGCTGCTATAAACTTGGACTACTGGAGGACAGATTGACCTCATTTTCTTAGATTTGTTAAAATTGAATAGTTTTCATTTGATACTATTTATATCTTAACTTGGTTTTTGACCTGCCATTGTGTATCTGTTCCTCCTCCCTTTTCTTCTCAAACCCAGCCGGTCGAAGCAGCTGACCACTTGTCCTGAGTCTGGTTCTTCTAAAGGTTTCTTCCTCATGAGGGAGTTTTTCCTTCCACTGTTGCCTTCATGCTTGTTCAAGATGAGAGTCTGTGATGGAGTTAAACTCAAAACAGTCTGCTCCTCAGATAAATAATGTTAAATTATTATTTTTTTATACAGTATGAATGTTTCTGTTCAGTGCCCTGAGATGACTTCTGTTGTGACTTGGTGCTTTATAAATAAACTGAATTGAATTGAACACCTCTGAGCTTCAGAATAGACAGTTTTCTCATAATTTCTGCCAAAATCTAGTTTATTTTTTGTGACTTAATTTACATTGCAAGATGTAATACTACCAAAAAAACATAGTACTCTATTCTCAACTGCTTCATTGTATAATTTGCATATTTTATTTGTAGGTTGTGTGACAAGATACAGGACAAGAGTTTAGAACCAAATAAGATGCTTCAGTTTATGCTTTGGCACTTTGAATGAAACGTTTGTGGCTGAGTTAGGAACTGTTCAGTCAGCAGGTCGCTCTGATTTCTGCTGCCTTTGAAAAGAATGAAAGCTGGAGATAAATCACAGCGTGTTCTTTTATCTTATCTGCCTGTGTTACTGTTAACACAATCCAGTTCCAACTGGTGCCCTGCCAGTTTACACAAACCATTTGAGAGCAGAGTGTGTAAGATGTTAGATAAAAGAAAGTTGCAGTGCAGGCAGGACATCAAACAGAAAACACTGAAGTGTTTTTCTCCAAAGCGCTGGGTTCACAGATTAGCTCACACCATCAGATGATCCCAACCACGAGACTGGTCCAGTTCAAAGATGAGCTGGAAACGAAACAAAAGCACTAACAAGTGATGAAACACTTTGTTGGATAAAGTTTAGAGTTAAAGTGTAACTCCCTTCCAAATTAACTTTTTTTAGCTGATAAACTCCCTAGAATGTGTTTAAAATGTTTTATAGCACTATGTGTTAATTTTCATGTAAATGTGCGTATTTGTTTAAATCTGCAATATTTGGTCTAAAAACTTGTTTACGGCACCCCTATGGGTTGAACTGTTGAATTGCACCTTAATATTCTTATTGGTCAAAACGCTCATGTGTGACGTGTCTGCTCATGTCTGACGTCACATGCTCTGCTGCCTGAGTATAAAAGTGGAGCCACTCCCCCGAGAAGGTCACTCCCCCTGCAGAGCTCAGGGGTTGGATTAGCGATTAGCAACATAGCATTAGCATTGAAGAGCGACTATGTTCCAACAACAGCTCTTCTAATTTATATCCACCCACCCTTACACCATCAGGGTACAATCCGTTTGGAGGTGAGTACCATTTTACACCTTTTTATTCCAAAATTTATCTTTTGAGTATATGACGCGTTTCTTCGTGTGCTGTTTATTGCGGCCTGCAGCCTTGCTTCGTTGTGGCTCGCCCCACTTAAGGTTGTGGCATTTTTGTGTTGTAATTGCGTTTAAATGCTAAAAATGTAGTGTTTCTTATGAACACCGCAGAGTGTGTGAACTCTTATGAACTCGGATAAGGAAGACCGCAACATCAAAAAACAATGGAGACTAGCTGGTGCTAATCTTAGCTGTTTGTACTGGTTACGATGTTTTAGACCCGGTGTTCTTTTGCTGCAAATAATGTTATGGATCAAAGGTATTTATAAAATAATATTTACTTGGTGAATGAATATCATGGTCATCAGCTCTGTGCTGCAGTAGTTAGCACTGGGTCATCTGTTTGACAGATCAACAAGGTGATAAAACAGTAATGTTTCTCAATGATGTTTGTTTGTAAGGTGATTAAAAAATGTTTTTTGTTTGTTTTGTTCCATGAGACGTTCCACATCCAGGTAATCTCTGAGCCGTGCTTCCACATATATCTAGCTTGATTGGAGACATGTTGACATGTCACTTTGGAGGTGACATGAGAGCTGATTCACCAGGTATTCATGTTTTATTTATTACAGGTACTCCAATTAACCTATTAGACTTTTATTATGGCTGATATTATATAAAAAAGTTTTTAAAAAAGTCTATGCAACATTAATTCTTGTTTATTCTTGTTTACTCTGCCTCCTCATGATTCTATCTTTGATCTTAGTTGATACTGTTATTGATTTTACTTGTTTTATTACTTGTTTTATTGACATTTAATTCTGTTGCACTTTGTAGCACTTTGAGATTTTCATTAATGAAAAGTGCGTTATAAATTGAATTCATTATTATTTGTTCATTGCTACCTGTCCCAACATTTTGGGGATTTGTTGACACTGTGAAATTTTGAATCAACATTTTTCTCCATTAAAATTTTACATTTACTCAGATTAAACTTTTGATCTGTCATCTATGTTATATTATGTGGTCTTTCCTCTGTTCAGGACTGCAAATATTCAGGGTCAGGGGATGGAGTGAGTGGGAAGTCGACTGCTGCGACGTGGCCCTGGTTTGTCCTCATGGATGAGGCGGAAAAAACAAATTGATTACAAAAACTAGTTGTTTACTATTCATTTTATTAACAGTAAGTTAATTCAAAACAACAAAAGGTTCTGTGTTGTGTCAGTCCTGCAAACACACGGGACACCACCTCCAGGTCCTCTGGGTTTTTAGGCAGGTGGATGACACCACCTCTTCTGTATGATGGACGATGCAGTGGACAGCAGAATGAGGAGTCCCAAACACTTGAGACCACTTGCAGGATGCTCTACCTGCCAGCCAGAAAACAAACACCAGGGTCTCAGCTGTAGCACCCCAACCATGTCGTGGATGCAGGTCTCAGGAGATGAAGCAGCTCTGGCCGAGACTCTCTGCATCATTATAGGATCTTCTTGGTTAAAATAACGGTCCGGGACTATCAGGTTAATCCTCCTGTACAAGGGTCCGGTCCAGGAAATGAAGAGAACATATAGTGCTATAAAACATTTTAAACACATTCTAGGGAGTTTATCAGCTAAAATAAGTTAATTTTGAGGTGAGTTACACTTTAAAGTTCACAAAATTACAATGTGTTGAAAAAGAAGGAAAATTAGAAATATAAATGTAATGAGTGGTACACAGTCATGCATTATAACAAAAATAAGTTTACCCGTAGTCTGGCCAGTGACTGTATTTATATAAAAAAACACAATTGCTTGAAAAACAAATTATGAATGTGCAAAACAATTGTCTTCCAGACAAAATGTACTTCAAAACAGCATGGCCATTGACTGTGTTTGAACACGAAGACATATAATCACTTAAAAAAAATATATAAATGCAGACATGTTTAAAAAAGTAACAACTGAAGACCCATGTTCGTGCTGCTGTTTATTCCCACTATATTAAGCTTAGTGTATTACTAGTTGATGTTTTTCTTAGTTAGTTCTAGATGTTATTACTGTTTTTCTCTTGCATTTGTTGTTGGATGTAACTGGGACCCCGTGTACATAATCTCGTTTTCATCACATGTACCACATGCGGTGCAAATGACAATAAAGACTCTCTGACTCTCTGACATAGTTTTTACTGTGCAGAACCTGTGCAAAATAAACTATAAATTACTAATAAACCAAAGGGAGTAGGTGGCCCAGAGTCCATCCTGGCTGCAATTACTCTTTGCGTGGCTGCTGGGTGCTTGAGTCATCACAGTTCTCTGAATTTTTTTTTAAAGGATACACAGTATTGTTAAATTCATTGCAATTGGTTTGGTTTGCATTAAAAAATATTATTTCTCATAAATCTTACCAGCTGTGCTGTGCCCAGTTTGGATTAGCTGACACATAGTTTAAACAAATACTGTATACACGTCCTAACAAATATATATCATACAGGGTTATAGAATGTTTCTAAACACGGATCTTTGGAACCCAAATTAAAAAAATTACCACTGTTTGTGCTAATTTACAGTCAATTCAACAAACAACGTGTTTACTTCTGGGTTGCAAAACAAAAATAAGCCAAAGCGTCAAGCAAAACGAGTGTAGAAGAAATAAAATTTTTAAAATAAAATTTATTATGAAACGTTACTTTTGTAATGTGCTAAATAATAAAATGTGACGAATTAAAGTGACTGCCGCTGGCCTACAACACTGTTGAGAATTGAGATCCAAAAAACGACAAAAATACAGCCGTACAACGCATGCCATGCAGCTAAACACAAGTTTTTAATGTGTTCCATGTTCAGAAGCATGCTTAAGCTGTGTGTGTGTGTGATTAAATACACGCAACAACATTTTACAACTGTTATTTTAGTAAAAGTTTAGGTATTTACCTACTGAAGACGCGACTATCTCCATTTTTGCCAATCTTAAGGGAACATTGTCTCTCGACACACCCATTTTCAATCTGGTCTGGGGGCGGGGCTATCTTTTGACGGTGAGTTGAGTTACACTTAGAAGCCACGCTGAGGGCAGGTGAAGACGTGGGACACTCAGGAGAAGAGAAGGTTTATTGAGCTTCTCCAGTTGGATTATTGGTGAAATGAATAATTGAACATGAAGCTTCCTGTCTTGGTGTCAGTCCTGCTGGTTCTTCCTCCCCCCAGTGTTTTTTCTGTCACCTCATGTCTCTAAAGACCAGCACTGGTCTTTACATGTAGTTCATCTTCTAACATCTCATTACGTTTGGTGCACACTATGATTCAGGTTCCATTCATCTCTGTCCATCTTCTGACTGATGCACAAACCATAAGAAAATCCTTTTTGGTCCTGTGATCAGCTGTGTGTTCTTCAGAGGTGAAAACAAACCTGTGTTGATTTGTCATCAGCTTGGCGGCTTGTTCTGCCGCCACTGCAGGCTGTCGGTGCTGTGCCATATGGTACCTGCAGGGACGTGTACTCTGCTCATCAATCAGAGAACTGCTTTGCACGGCAGCTGAATGAAGCCATTGAAACACAGACGACTTCATGGAGCTCTCAATGAGCTCCATTAGAGGCTGCAGCCAAAACGAAAAATGAACGTTGAGACAAAGTTTACTTGGAGCCCAGTGCAGAAAGACGACGTGGACAATAATGTTTTTGCTTGGGTCTGCGACGTCTGTTAGTAAAATATCTCATGAATCACTGAAAGAACTTTAACAAGAAAGACTTCATCAGTCTGGGCTTGCCACAGACTGATGAAGTCTTTCTGATGAAATACTTCATCATTCTGTGGCAGGCTCAGACTGATGGCCACAGACTGATGAAGTCTTTCTGATGAAAGACTTATTAGTCTGAGCCTGCCACAGACTGATGAAGTCTTTCATCTGAAAGACTTCATCAGTCTGAGCTTGCCACAGACTGATGAAGTCTTTCTGATGAAATATTTATTAGTCTGAGCCTGCCACAGACTGATGAAGTCTTTCTGATGAAATACTTATTAGTCTGAGCCTGTCACAGACTGATGAAGTCTTTCATCAGAAAGACTTAATCAGTCTGAGCCTGCCACAGACTCAGTCCTATGAACAGCACCTTCTCTAAGTGCATCAACCAGCTTGCAGGGGACATCCAGAACTAGCTGTTCACATGATAAAGGAGGCCCACCAGTCTAACAATCGATTGTTAGTGCCCTGATGGCTGCTTGCTATTCACAGGACCAGCCTGAGGGGTCAGTATATCTGATTAACTTTTGAGTCAGTCCAATCCAAGATGGCTGGTCTGCTGTAAATAAAACTCCCACAGGCAGCTGGTCGGACTCTGCTGACTGAGCTCCTGAAAAGTGTTCTGGTCTGACAGCTGCAGAGCTGGGTGCAGCTCTCTGCCTTCATCTTGCACAGAGGCAGTATTTTACCTGCAGAGCATGTTTGGACCCATGTTGTTCTAGCCTGATTAAAACCAGACCCTTGTCCTTCACTTCGCTTCGGACTAGGGTCTGGACTTTCTGTTATAGAGAAACGATTCTTGCTGGAGGCGTGGCCTCTGCTGATGGCTGCTACCCCGTGGTCTGCTGAACTTGACTTCAGCTCCGCCTCCTGCTGAATTTTCTCGCTGCCGTTGCTCTGTGTTTATATGTTAATAAAACGTCCTAATAAAATAAAATAAAACCATGGATCGCTGGTCCAACACACCAGAAGACCAGGAAATCTGATGGGACTCGGGCAGCAACGTAAAACCCGAGTTTAAATCTCTCGTGACAACCTCAGTCATTTCCTTGTTCATTTCACTCAGCGGAGGGAGAGGAGGAGGAGGAGGAGGAGGAGGGAGCGATGATCACTTACTTTTGGCACAAAAAAAAGAAAACTCCAGATAAGGGATTAAGAAGGGGAAATTAATAAATTTGTGTCACATATAAAACAGTCCTGCATCGCTTTGAATGAGAACATGCGAATGCTCGTTGGCTGCGCGCTCCCCCGTGGTCTGCTGAACTTGACTTCAGCTCCGCCTCCTGCTGAATTTTCTCTCGCTGCCTTTGGATATTCTGTGTTTATATGTTAATAAAACATCCTAATAAAATAAAATAAAACCATGGAGCGCTGGTCCAACACACCAGAAGACCAGGAAATCTGATGGGACTCGGGCAGCAACGTAAAACCTGACTTTAATTCTCTCGTGACAACCTGAGGCATTTCCTTGTTCATTTCACTCAGCGGAGGGTGAGGAGGAGAAGGAGGAGGGAGGAGGGAGCGATTACTTGACTTTTGGGGGAAAAAAACAAAAGAAAACTCCAGATAAGGGATTAAGAAGGGGAAATTAATAAATTTGTGTCACATATAAAACAGTCCTGCATCGCTTTGCATCGCTTTGAATGAGAACATGCGAATGCTCGCTGGCTGCGCTGGGACAGGTGGGGGCGTGGGTTAGGGGCCAAAAACTCTGCCCCTTCTGTTCTCTGATTGGTCCGGTCAAAAATCTACCGGAGAAATCGTTGTCTATGAGAGAAGTCCCAGACTGTGCAGTGAAGGGAAATGAGAATTGAGCAGAGCTGTGCTGGAAGGCGAGGGCCAGGCTAATGTTGTTCAGTTTGAAAAAATATTTCTCCCCCACAGAGAGTTTCTGCTACGGAGAGAGGACCAGCTGGTAGTTCATCTAATTTATACTGGACTTTCATTTACTTATTTATTCTTCTTTCAGCTGCTCCTTTTTTAGGAGTCTTCACAGTGAACTAACTCGCATAAAGACCTGTCAATTGTTTTTACTCCGGATGTCCTTCCTGACTCAACCACATACCACAGAGCTACCACAGTCCTCTGTGTGGAGCAGAGAGCTGCCAGCTGGGGCGCCCGGTGGAGCAGATGGTGTGGGTTAAGGCCCTAAGGGCCTTGCTCAAGGGCCCAAAGTGGAACAGAGGAGGGTGGAGGCAGGTGTGGGTGTTTTACCTTTCCCACCCACATTTTAATGTCAGTCCAGATAGTTGAACCGGCAACCTTCTTATCACAGGCCCTCCTTCTCTAACCTCTGCACCATCACTCCCCAGCTGTAAATACACAGTACAGCAAACCCCCTACTTACGACTCCATCGACCTACGAACAACGGGACCTACGAACGTATCATATTTAATAAAAATATGAAATTACTGTATTAAAAAAAAAATATATATATATTTTTTTTGTGTGTTTAAATGTTCTTAATTTCATGTGTACATCACTTTGTTGCAGCTGTGGTTGTTTTAAAGGCTTTATAAATAATAATTATGATAAAAATGATCATTTCTGATCATTTTTGTCATGATTGCGCAATAAATGTGCAACTTCCGGTCATAACAGGAAGAAGGTCTCCAGTTTTCACGGTCACAAGTTAAGGCAGAACACCGGAGGCCATTAAGTCAGTCACGGCTGCTTTGAAAGTCTCCAGTTTACAGGGTCACTAGTTACAGCAGAACACCGGACGCCATCTTAGTTCAGTTTCTGCTGCAAGGAGAAAGACTGGTGACCAGGATGGCTTCATATGGATTAATTACTAGCTGGAAACGTCTCTGTGAGCTCTGTGGACGTCTCAAGCTGGAGCAGAAGCTGCAGATTGATCGCCGATGGCGCCGCCGCTCCAACACCAGCTCATGGCCTGGCTAGCAGAAGCTAGCCAGCTAGCTAACCCAGGCCTCGAGCAGCTGCGGTGGTTCACTCACCGGCTGCTGCGCTGCTCGGCCGACAACAATCAACGCATGGCAACCTAAGATGTCGGCTTTGACCATCTCAAAGTAAGAAAATATATTTTTATTTATTCTGTAAATGTGAATAGCAATGTTTAACATTACAGTACACTACTGTACATGCTAAAATGTGTTAGCGGGCTCCGTTAGCGGTATTTCCACGACCTACGAACGGAATAAGGACCTACGAACTGGACGCTTTTTTCACCCCCTAGGTACGGCAGAATCGAGCTGCGAACAGTTCTTATCTCCCTAACTCGTACGTAACTAGGGGGTTACCTGTATTTACATCCTTAGTCCTCTCACAGACGAAACTAAATAAATCTACTTAACATTTTATCAACTAATTGTTGACCATCGTCAAAGGTGGAGGGTGATGTTTTTGCTTGTGTGTGTGTGTGTTCATATGTCTGTGGTGTCCCTCAGGGGTCAGTTCTGGGGCCCCTGCTGTTTTCCCTTTACATGCTGCCTTTAGGTCAAATTATTAATCAGTTCAACATTTCTTTTCACTGTTATGCCGACAATACACAGCTTTACATCAGGACTGGAGCATCCTCATCTTCCCCATTGTCATCTCCATCTTCACTCACTGCCCTCTCTACCTGCCTGGAGGAAATAAGGGCATGGATGAATCAGAACTTTCTTCAATTAAACTGCTCCAAGACTGAGGCCATACTGATTGGCACCCCTCACCAGGTACAAACATCAACTATAACAACAATTTCCTTTTCTGGACAAGACATCCCCCTCTCCACCTCTGTTACAAATCTTGGAATAAAAATGGACTCTCATCTTACATTCGAAAATCACATTAAGCTTCTGTTTAAAACCTGCTTCTTCCATCTTCGAAACATCTCCAGACTTTGCCCATCCCTAACTTTTTCTGATGCTGAGAAGCTCGTCCATGCTTTTGTCTCCTCCAGGCTCGACTACTGCAACTCCCTGTTTATTGGAATCCCTGGTAAATACCTTCAGAAGCTTCAATATATTCAAAACAGTGCAGCAAGGATTTTGTTGAGAGTTCGTAAATTTGAACATATTACGCCCATTCTCCATAACCTTCATTGGCTTCCTGTCGCCTACAGAATTCAGTACAAAACTGCTCTCATTACACATCAATGCTTACACGGAACTTCACCAGATTATCTAAAGGACATTCTTGTTCCATATTCATCCACCCGGTCTCTGCGGTCACAGAACAGTAATCTCCTTCACATTCCGAGAACCAAATTAAGGACCATGGGAGACCGGGCTTTCAGTGTGGCTGCCCCCCGCCTGTGGAACTCTCTTCCTGACTGCTTGAGAGCTCCACAGTCACTGGTTGACTTTAAGAGTGGCTTGAAGACCTTTCTTTTTAAGTGAGCCTACTCTGCCTCATGATTCTATCTTTGATCTTAGTTGATACTATTATTGATTTTATTTGTTTTATCACTTGTTTTATTTGACCTTTAATTTTGTTGCACTTTGTAGCACTTTGAGATTTTCATTAATGAAAAGTGCGTTATAAATTAAATTCATTATTATTATTATCCATCCATCCATCCATCCATTTTCTTCCGCTTATCCGGGGTCGGGTCGCGGGGGTAGCAGCCTAAGTAGGGAGGCCCAGACTTCCCTCTCCCCAGCCACTTGGAGCAGCTCCTCTGGGGGAATCCCAAGGCGTTCCCAGGCCAGCCGAGAAACATAGTCCCTCCAGCGCGTCCTGGGTCTTCCTCTGGGTCTCCTCCCGGTGGGACATGCCCGGAACACCTCACCAGGGAGGCGTCCAGGAGGCATCCTAACCAGATGCCCGAGCCACCTCAACTGGCTCCTCTCGATGTGGAGAAGCAGCGGCTCTACTCCGAGTCCCTCCCGGATGACTGAGCTTCTCACCCTATCTCTAAGGGAGAGTCCAGCCACCCTGCGGAGAAAACTCATTTCAGCCGCTTGTATCCGAGATCTTGTTCTTTCGGTCATAACCCAAAGCTCATGACCATAGATGAGGGTGGGAACGTAGATCGATCGGTAAATTGAGAGCTTTGCCTTTTGACTCAGCTCTCTCTTCACCACGACAGACCGGTACAGCGCCCGCTTCACTGCGGACGCTGCACCTATCCGCCTATCGATCTCACGCTCCAGTTTTCCCTCATTCGTGAACAAGATCCCGAGATACTTAAACTCCTCCACTTGGGGCAGGACCTCCTCCCCGACCCGGAGAGGGCATGCTACCCTTTTCCGGCTCAAGACCATGGCCTCGGATTTGGAGGAACTGATCCTCATCCCGGCCGCATCACACTCGGCTGCAAACCGCTCCAGTGAAAGTTGTAAATCACGAACTGATGAAGCCAGTAGGACCACATCATCTGCAAAAAACAGAGAAGCGATTCTAAGGTCACCAAAACGGATCCTCTCAACACCTTGGCTGCGCCTAGAAATTCTGTCCATAAAAGTTATGAACAGAATCGGTGACAAAGGGCAACCTTGGCGGAGTCCAACTCTCACCGGAAACGAGCCTGACTTACTGCCGGCAATGCGGACCAAGCTCTGACACCGGTCGTACAGGGACCTAACAGCCCTTATCAAAGGGCCTGGTACCCCATACTCCCGGAGTACCCCCCACAGAACCCCCCGAGGGACGCGGTCGAATGCCTTCTCCAAGTCCACAAAGCACATGTAAACTGGTTGGGCAAACTCCCACGCACCCTCCAGGACCCTGCTGAGGGTGTAGAGCTGGTCCAGTGTTCCACGACCAGGACGAAAACCACACTGCTCCTCCTGAATCCGAGGTTCGACTATCCGACGGACCCTCCTCTCCAGAACCCCTGAATAGACCTTACCAGGGAGGCTTAAGAGTGTGATCCCCCTATAGTTGGAACACACCCTACGGTCCCCCTTTTTAAATAGGGGAACCACCACCCCAGTCTGCCAATCCAAGGGAACTGCCCCCGATGTCCACGCGATATTGCAGAGTCGCGTAAGCCAACACAACCCTACAACATCCAGAGCCCTAAGGAACTCCGGGCGAATCTCATCCACCCCCGGAGCCTTGCCACCGCGGAGCTTTTTAACCACCTCGGCGACCTCAGCACCAGAGATCGGAGAACCCGACCCAAAGTCCCCAGGCTCTGCTTCCTCAGTGGAAGACGTGCCAGTAGGATTGAGGAGGTCTTCGAAGTATTCCGCCCACCGACTCACAACATCCCGAGTTGAGGTCAGCAGCACGCCACCCCACCATAAATGGTGTTGGTCTCGTACCTCTTTCCCCCCCTGAGACGCCGGATGGTGGACCAGAATCGCCTCGAAGCCGTACGGAAGTCATTCTCCATGGCCTCTCCGAACTCCTCCCACGCCCGAGTTTTTGCCTCAGCAACCACCCGAGCCGCATGCCGCTTGGACTGCCGGTACCTATCAGCTGCTTCCGGGGTCCCACAAGCCAAAAAGGCCCAATAGGACTCCTTCTTCAGCCTGACAGCATCCCTCACTGCCGGTGTCCACCACCGGGTTCGAGGGTTGCCACCACGACAGGCACCAACAACCTTGCGGCCACAGCTCCGATAAGCTGCCTCGACAATAGAGGCGCGGAACACGGCCCACTCGGACTCCATGTCCCCCGCCTCCCTTGGAACGTGTTCAAAGCTCTCCCGGAGGTGGGAGTTAAAGCTCCGTCTTACGGGAGACTCTGCCAGACGTTCCCAGCAGACCCTCACAATACGTTTGGGTCTGCCAGGTCTGACCGGCATCCTCCCCCACCATCGGAGCCAACTCACCACCAGGTAGTGGTCAGTTGACAGCTCCGCCCCTCTCCTCACCCGAGTGTCCAAGACATGCGGCCGCAGATCAGATGAGACGACAACAAAGTCGATCATCGAACTGCGACCTAGGGTGTCCTGGTGCCAAGAGCACATATGGACACCCTTATGCTTAAACATGGTGTTCGTTATGGACAATCCATGACGAGCACAGAAGTCCAATAACAGAACACCACTCTGGTTCAGATCAGGGGGGCCGTTCCTCCCAACCACACCCCTCCAGGTCTCACTGTCATTGCCCACGTGAGCGTTGAAGTCCCCCAGTAGAACAAGGGAGTCCCCAGGAGGCGCACTCTCCAATACCCCCTCCAAGGACTCCAAAAAGGGTGGGTAGTCTGAGCTGCCGTTTGGTGCATAGGCACAAACAACAGTCAGAGCCCGTCCCCCCACACGTAGGCGAAGGGAGGCTACCCTCTCGTTCACCGGGGTGAACCCCAACGTACAGGCACCAAGATGGGGGGCAACCAGTATGCCCACTCCTGCTCGGCGCCTCTCACCAGGGGCAACTCCAGAGTGGAAGAGTGTCCAACCCCTCTCAAGGAAACTGGTTCCAGAGCCAGAGCCATGCGTTGAGGTGAGTCCGACTATTTCTAGTCGGAACCTCTCAACCTCACACACTAGCTCAGGCTCCTTCCCCACCAGAGAGGTGACATTCCATGTCCCAATGGCCAGCTTCTGTAGCCGAGGATCAGACCGCCAGGGTCCCCGCCCTCGGCCACCACCCATCTCACATTGCACCCGACCCCTTTGGCCCCTCCCACAGGTGGTGAGCCCATGGGAAGGGGGACCCACGTCTCCTCTTCGGGCTGTGCCCGGCCGGGCTCCATGGGTAAAAGCCCGGCCACCAGGCGCTCGCCAGCGTGCCCCACCTCCGGGCCTGGCTCCAGAGTGGGGCCCCGGTGACCCGCGTCCGGGCGAGGGAAAACTTAGTCCATTAATTGTACTCATCATAGGGGTTTTTGGGCTATTATTATTGTTCGCAAAATATCTCGTGAACCACTGGGCCACTTTCATTTATGCTACACAGAAAGTAATCACTGGATGTAGAACTGATTAACATTAGGAGTTCATCTAATGTCACAACCATCTGGACTTAAAGTAATCACAAGGATTATAACTCAGTCTGACATGTTGACATCAGTCTAACAGTCACACTTTGTGTGGTAGTAGCTGAGAGTCACCCCTAACCTCTTCAGAGTTCTGAGCAGGACATCTTGTAATGCCATATGAGATCATTAATAACAATATTTTAAAGTTTGACCAAAACAACTACAATAATTTGTCATCATCAGATGTGAAACTCTGACATGAACGTAACAAATAATAAAGTGAAGTGCATTCCTTCAAGGACATCGAGCTCTTTTAATGTACCGTAACTGAACAAGACAGGAAATGAACTTAATTTGTGTCAGAGAGAAAAACATGTCTGATGGTTTTCCAGCAGCTCTGTCAGAGCCACATGTGTCACTGCAGAGGCAGCAGCTGTGTCTGATAATGGTGTGTGTGTTCTTCCTGCAGCATACTGCACCTTCTACATCGTGGGCCTCGTCCTGTCCATGCAGATCCCTTTTGTGGGCTTTCAGCCAATCAGGACCAGCGAACACATGGCGGCAGCAGGTCAGTGAGCTGTTTTCTCTAAACACAGGCTGGCATTTCTTCTTACAAGTCCACAATGTTTTTCTACTTAAACTGACATTTATACTACAGCTGATGGTTATATTCAGAAGTTGTACCTCTTTTATTTAACAGTACATCACAGTTTGTCACTCAGTCCTTGTAGTCCTTCCAGGTCTCTCTTGTAAATGAGTCCTCGAGGCTCAATGGGATTAACCTGCCTAAATAAAGGTTGAATGAAAAAATAAGTGTATTTTGAAGAGTTGTTCTCAGGCTGACATGAGCTGTGCCTCTTCACCAAACACAACAAGCTTTACAGGCTTGACTTACCTATTTATTTATTTATTCTCACTAAAGATTCATTCATTCAACCTTTATTTAAACAGATAAATCACATTGAGCCTTGAAGACTCATTTACAAGTGAGGCCTGTTTGGACAGACATAAAGTAATGAAAGTGACATATATCGGATTTGGAGGCAAAAAAAATTCCTAACAGACTGTCATTCCATGGAAAGAGCCTGAAATTGAAAAAAAAATGCCCCGCACATAAACACATAGTGATGCAGATGTTCCACATGGGGGGGGGGGGAGACAAGAGTGGTGATGATGGTTGGATGGTTGATGGTTGGATGGATAGATGGTTGGATGGATGATAGATTGGATGAATGGTGGATGGATGGATGGATGAATAATGGATGGATGGATGATGGTTGGATGGATGGATGATGGTTGGATGGATAGATGATGGTTGGATGGATGATGGATGGATGATGATAGATGGATGGATGAATGATGGTTGATGGATGGATGATGGATGAATGATGATAGATGAATGATGGATGGATGGATGGATGAATGATGGATGGATGATGGGTATGGATGGATGATGGATGGATGCATCCATCATGATAGATGATGATGATGGATGATGGTTGGATGAATGATGATAGATGGATGGATGAATGATGGATGATGATGGATGGATGATGATAGCTGGATGGATGGATGAATGATGGATGGATGATGGATATGGATGGATGTTGGATGGATGATGATGGTTGGATGGATGGATGATGGTTGGATGGTGTCAGCTGGTTTAAGGACAGTGAAGTGGTCTGACAGTAACAGAGTAATGACAGATCATCCACAGGTTTCAGTGTAGATCTTCTGGATCACTTGTCTCTAACTGTGCTGCTCATCATTTGATTCAATATGCTTCATGTTAGAATACCAGAAACATAAACATGTGAAAGATGTTTCACGTATCCACCTTATTCCTGGGGGTGTCACTGTAGAAGCGATAATGTGTCTTACTTCCGTTTGACCCCGGAAGTAGAATTTCTGCATTGGCTCCTCGTTGTTTTCTTGCTAATCTGTGCGTGTCGTTGAAGTTCTGTTTTCTGTTATTTCGAGCTAATATTGTCACGAAGATGTCTTGTGGAGCTCGGGTACCTGTTGCGCTGTTCGTGGCTGTACGAATAATCAGACGAAGCTGAATTTGTGGCTGCAACTAGTGTGTGTTGATTGAACATGCTCCGAAAACAAAAACCTACATCCTTTTTTGTGGCTGGGCTACGAGAAACCACCTGAAAAAAGATACCGTATCCTCCAGAGGATCAGGTATGATTTAAGAGACAGCTTTTAGTGTTATGATTTTATGTAGTCAGTGATTAAATGATACTAATATTTTCGTTCATAACTGGCAAATAAACACACGCACCTATATATGTATGCTGTGTGTGCGTTTATTTATACATATCTATATATATATATATATATATATATATATATATATATGTGTGTTTATATATATATATATATATATATATATATATATATATATATATATAATATAGGTGTGTGTGTGTGTTCATAAATGAACCCTAATGTTTGTATAATGTACTTTTACTTTCAGATGGGCTTGATGAGAGTGTGGAGCTGTAAACACCACCAGTCACATGCAGCATGACTGTTGGAATGTGGATTGACATAATGTCAGAACAAACCAACGACCTTATTCTATGGTTGCCCCGTGAAACAATTAAAGCAACATGTTTTGCAGAAAGCTAAAAACTTGGACTCCAGAAGTGAATCATACATGCAAATAACACTGTGAAATATTTATTGGCTGTTTCTCCCTCTGGAATAATCATGTTTATTTCAGATGCTTATGGTGGTAAATGCAGTGACAGGTATATAACACAGAACTCTGGGTTTCTGGACTATCTGCGTGCTGGAGATGAGGTGATGGGTGATCGTGGTTTCACAGTGAGGGACCTGCTGCAAGAGCTATGGTGTCAATGTAATCGTTCCAGCATTCACACGCAAAGGATGCCAGCTTATTTCAAGTGAGAAGTGAGAAGACATTAAATGTAAACATTTTTCTCAAACATGTACAGTACTGGTGTACTTGCTGTAAACGTAACACAACTCAACATGTTTTTTAAAGGATGCAATGTTAACTATATTACATTAGAAAAGTATTTGCTAAAATGATTCATTTGTTATGTACAATAGTTGACTGTTAACCTTCTTACAAGGTTAGTTTTTTGTGTGCACTATATCAGTTAATTTTGGATTAAACTACTGTTTCTATCTAAATGTCACTTTTGTCATTATCAAGTTTTTAAAGATCGTTTCCTGTCTATTTCATTATTTGTTTTCATTTACTGTATTTTATTAAAAGTTCTCAAGGTGCTTCATTTGTGAATCAGTAAAGTCTTTGTCAAAAGAAATGTCAAGCTCCAGGTGCTCAGTTGGTGTCCAGATAAACATCTTGCAGCTCAAAAGTCCAAAGCAACATCATTGTTAGCTGGACCTGGTGATGTGGAGTTTTAATGCTTAGACTGGGCTTTATGTTTGTTTAAATAAAGTGTCCCACCTCTCTTAACATAACAGGACCAACCTTGTTAATGTGAAGATACTAATAAGCTTCAGAGCTTTTCAGATTGCTCATCGCTTCGCCATCTGAAGCAACTGTCAAAGTAGCTAAGTATGCTAGTAGCTAAACATGCTAGTGTACGTTATTTTCGGCCACTTCTTCAAGTCGTCCTCCCACCCCTCAACAGCTGTAGGTAGCGGTAAAACAATATCTCCACATTTGAGTTGTGATCGTTTGTGTTCCCACATATTTTATGACCTAAAACCTCTGACGAAAACCGGTTAGCGCGTTGCTAGCGTGTAACAAAAGTGCCGGTTCTGACTTTCGGCGGAAGTCGTACACATAATTCGCGCAAGGCATCATGGGGGCTAGGAATAAGGTGGATAAAATGCAAACAGTGACTTGGACAAATGACAGGTTTGATTTGTGTCTGCTTGCAGGTGTGTTTGTTCTGCTCCAGGTGTACGCCTTCCTGCAGTACTTGAAGGACAGGCTGACCCGGCAGGAGTTCCAGACTCTGTTCTTCTTGGGAGTGTCTCTGGCTGCTGGCGTGGTTTTCCTCTCAGTCATTTACCTCACCTACACAGGTTGGTTGTCCTTCAGAGCGACTGAAACGTATGTTCCTGTCATTAGCTGGAAACATGGAGCGAGTGAGGGAACAAAGATTGAAGTAGAAGAGAAGGAACGAAAGCTGCAGAACAGATCTGACCAACACGAAATCAAAACAGTTCACAGCTTTAAGGTGTTCAGTCCATGGGACTGTTCCAAATCACCCACTGGTTTAACAGAACACAGTCTGTTCTGGGCTGCCTCCAACCAGTTCTCTAAAGACCACCACCAGAGAAAGGTTGTGATGGTGTTTCCCTCTCAACTGAACATGGAGGTCAGTCAGCTGAAGCTGCTGCACACTCATCATGCTTTAGTTACACGAGCTGCTGCTGACGTGCACTGTGCTCCACACGGAGGACTTTTATTTTCCATGTACTCAGAAGACGGATGTTAAACACATGAAAAAATATGTTTTTAATACAAACTGCTTTGTTGTTTCAATATACTACAAAACTGTTCAACTAAATTGAAAATTCAACACTTAAGTGTCTAAATAGTTTTTTTTGTTGCTTTGGTAGTTTTTTTTCTTTTCTTCACAAATCTCCTGAGATGCCCCCAGTCAGTCAGAATATTCCACAGCAGCTGCTTGAAGTGCTGATGAACAGTAGTCCCTCGTTTATCACGGGTGTTTCTGTTCTCAGCCCGCCAGCCATAAGTGAAAATCCACGAAGTAGGGATAGCAGTACAAGTAGTAAGTAGTAGTTTATTTTAGTATTTATATATATATATATACCATATTTTTTTTACCCTATAAATCATAGTTTTTTTGCATAATTTGTATCTCCTGCCACTTATACACTGAAGTGACATATTTATGGATTTTTTCCATATTTTTAAACCAGTTTCTGGCTGAGATATGACTGTTTTCATTCATTCTGACTGAAAATATTGAACACTACAATTTTCAGCCACTAAATGGCATGCCTATCATTTAATAGGTAAAAGTGGCTATTAATGACAATCGATTTGCCATAGCTGCCACCTTGATCTGCTTGCAGCAACCATCAAATCAGCTTCATTTCACTGCACTGCCCTGGTGAAATGCAGTTGATTTGACCATTAAAGTACATTTATTAAGTAAAAGTTCAACTGAGACACACCTTTACTATGTCAAGCAAACAAATAAATATTTTTAGGTGGTTATCTTGTTAAATTTTGAAGAAATGCACAGCAAGTCGCCCATCTGCACGTTCCTGTTTCCACATATCAGCTTTTGAAATGCAGCTGATTTGGCCGTCAAAGTGCATTTATTACAACTTTACTATAATTTCAAACAAACAAATAATTATTTTTAAGTGTTAGTCTTGTTAAAATATTGTTAAAGTCCTCCCATGCACGCTCCTACGCTCCCGCGGCCGCCATTTGGCAGCCAATCAATTTTTGCCACAACACCGGCCCACATTTCTGGGTTGTCAGCGGTGAAGCATAATAGATGTGACTTATACGACGAAGCAACATACCAAGGAGATGCTCTGTCCCCACTGCTGTTCTGTATAGGCCTGAACCCCCTCAGCCAAATCATTAACAAGACTGGCTACGGATACCGACTCAAGAATGGAGCCACCATCAGTCACCTCCTCTACATGGATGACATCAAGCTGTACGCCAAGAGCGAGCGAGACATTGACTCACTGATCCACATCACCAGGATCTACAGCACTGACATTGGGATGTCATTCGGACTAGAGAAATGTGGTCGGTTGGTTACAAAGAGAGGGAAGGTCATCCACACAGAAGGGGTCTCATTCCCAGAAGGAACAATAGCAGACATTGAAGACAGTTACAAGTACCTGGGAATACCACAAGCAAATGACAACCTTGATGATATAACAAGGAAAGGAGCCACAGCCAAATACATCCAACGAATAAGGCAAGTCCTGAGAAGCCAGCTCAATGGCAAGAACAAGATACGTGCAATAATCAGCTATGCCTTACCAGTAATCAGATACCCTGCCGGAATAATTAGCTGGCCAATGGAGGAGTTAAAGGCCACAGATGTTAAGACTCGGAAGATACTAACCATGCATGGAGGGTTCCACCCCAAATCCAGCACCCTGAGACTGTACACGAGCCGTAAGGAAGGAGGCAGAGGACTAGTGAGTGTGAGAGCCACTGTCCAGGATGAGACATCCAAGATCCACAAATACATCAAGGACAAAGCCTCAACAGACAATGTGCTCAGTGAATGTCTCAGACAATGGGGAACAGAGGACAAGGTACTGGAGGTACCATCATGGGAAGACAAGCCCCTACATGGGATGTACCACCGACAAATAACTGAAGTGGCTGATATCAGGAAATCCTACCAATGGCTGGAAAAAGCTGGACTCAAGGACAGCACAGAGGCACTCATCCTGGCTGCACAGGAACAGGCCCTAAACACCAGGGCAATAGAGGCTCAGATCTACCACACCAGACAAGACCCAAGGTGTAGGTTGTGCAAAGAGGCCCCTGAGACAGTCCAGCACATAACAGCAGGGTGCAAGATGCTGGCAGGGAAAGCATACATGGAACGGCATAACCAAGTGGCGGGCATACTGTACAGAAACATCTGTGCAGAATATGGACTGGAAGCCCCGAGATCAAAGTGGGGGACCCCCCCGAAAGTGGTGGAGAATGACCGAGCTAAGATCCTGTGGGACTTCCAGATTCAGACAGACAAAATGGTAATGGCAAATCAACCGGACATTGTGGTGGTGGATAAACAACAGAGGAAAGCCGTTGTGGTGGATGTAGCAATACCAAGTGACTACAACATCAGGAATAAGGAGCATGAGAAACTGGAGAAATACCAGGGCCTCTGGAAAAGACTTGGAAGGTGAAGACCACAGTGGTGCCTGTGGTCATTGGGGCCCTTGGGGCAGTCACCCCCAAACTGGAGCAGTGGCTAAAACAGATCCCTGGAACAACATCGGACATCTCAGTCCAGAAATGTGCAGTCCTAGGCACAGCCAAGATACTGCGCAGAACCCTCAAGCTCCCAGGCCTCTGGTAGAGGACCCGAGCTCAGAGAATGATGGAGACCACCCGCGGAGGGTGAGAAATAATATTATATATATGTGTATATATATGTGTGTGTATATATATATGTGTGTATATATATATGTGTATATATATATATATATATGTGTATATATATGTATGTGTATATATATGTATGTGTATATATATACATGTGTATATATATGTATGTATGTGTAAATATATATGTATGTATGTGTATATATATATATATATGTATGTATGTGTATATATAGCTCTGTTCATCAGGCAGTCAGGATGCTAAACACTCTGCCTGCTCTGCCCCCCCTCCCATTTGAACTGCCTTAACACTAAAACTTTCTCACACATTACCACACAACACAAAGATTTTAACACTGGACTCTGTGTCATCAAACGGTTTATTCACTAAGCTCTCGGTCATGTGCTCATACAGTTTGCACTACTTCTCATACTTGCACTAATGTTTGTATTACATCACTGCCTATAATCATAATACTGTTTACATTCTCTGTTTACATTTATTAATACTGTTTACTTTTATTACTACTGCTTACATGTAACTACTACTGTTTACATTTACACTACTCTAATATCTACACCACTGCTGATACATATACAATGTGCTCTGAACGGTCTTATTTAGGGATGCCCAATGTGCCTTACTGCATATGCCACTTTTTGCCTCTATAACAACATCAACTACTACCTCATACATATACTGTGTACATTAACTCATACGCTGCTTTGCCACTTTGCAAATGTCAATGCTAGAAACCTTTAGTTTATTTTAGTTATACTTTTTATATTTTTTTATACTAGTATGCAAAAACTCAGGACAGTATTATGTTCATTAAATGTTTAATGTTTTAGTTTTAGAGATGGTGTAAATTTTCATACTCTTATTCCACTATGCAAAAAACTCAGGACAGTGTTAGTTTTACTATTTTATGCTTATGTCAATTATTATATGTTTCAGTGTTTCAATGTTTAGATGTTTACTGTTGCACCGAGGGACTGAGAGAAACGCAATTTCGGTCCTGTGTATGTCCTGTACAGTACATATTGCAGATCTGACAATAAAGTTGACTTTGACTTTGATATATATATCTTCCTCAGTCCTGGGTTACATCAGTACATGCTCTGAAAATGTATCCATAAAAAAATATGTGAAATCCTACCCGAACCGGAAACCCTGGTTAAATAAAGAAGTTCACGCCTTGCTAGCAGCCAGAGACACTGCATTCAAGTCAGGAGATAAAGTGGAGCTGAGAAAGAGCAGGAATGAACTGAAGGATGGCATTAAGAAGGCCAAGGCCACGTATGCACAGAGGATCGAGGGACAGTTCACCTCACAAGACCCACGGAGCATGTGGAAGGGTATTAAATGCATAACAGATTACAAAGGCAAAAACAAACAATGCCCCAGGGACCCATCTCTGCCTGATGCCCTCAATAAGTTTTATGCACGTTTTGATGATCCAAACAGACCAGCTAGCACCAGACTCACCTCATCACCAGATGAAGAGCATCTCAGGGTGTCCGCAGCAGAAGTGAGAGGCAGTCTCAGAAAGATTAATCCTCATAAAGCAACCGGACCAGACAACATCCCAGGGAAAGTTCTGAAGGAATGTGCGGACCAGCTCTGTGAGGTGCTGGCTGACATCTTCACCACCTCACTTGCACTGGAGTCAGTTCCCACCTGCCTGAAGACCGCGACCATCATCCCAGTCCCAAAGAGCTCCACAGTGACTGGTCTGAATGACTATAGACCGGTGGCCCTCACCCCGATAGTCGCTAAATGTTTTGAGAAACTGGTCATGTCCCACATCAAGGCAACCGTCAACATCAATGAGGACCCTCATCAATACGCATACCGTGAGAACCGATCAACAGAGGACGCCATTTCTTCCGTGGTCCACACTGCTCTCACCCACCTGGATCAGAAAGACTCATACGTGCGTCTGCTCTTTGTGGACTTCACATCTGCCTTCAACACCATGATCCCCCAAACTCTGATAGACAAACTATCTACACTTGGACTAAGCCCCTCTATTTGTAACTGGGTACTAGACTTCTTAACAGACAGACCACAGTCCGTGAAGATCCACAACTTCTCCTCCTCCACCATAACCCTCAGCACTGGCTCTCCTCAGGGATGTGTGCTGAGCCCCCTTCTGTTCACTCTGCTCACATATGATTGTACAGCCACACTTCCAGGCTGTCATATTGTTAAGTTTGCAGATGATACAGCGGTGGTGGGATGCATCACAAACAATGATGAGTCCAGCTACAGACAGGAGGTGGAACACCTGGAGAGCTGGTGCAAAGAGAATAATCTTCACATGAAT
>JBBPBX010020610.1:5678-15963 GCA_038048925.1 Garcialebias charrua | reverse complement strand
TATATACATATATATATATACACACATATACATACATATATACATACATACATATATATATATATATATATATATATATATATACTGTATATATAAAAACGAGTAACTACTGTACATTTTAGTTTCACTACAGAAATGTCTCGACTATCATTTACCTCAATTGACATCAAGGATCAGCCACAATTAGCAAGGAAATATCAAAATAATAAATATAAACCAAAAGGCTTTATCAAACAGCCCTGGTAAAGAACATTATCCGTTTAAAAATTGGGAATAGGCATGTTGCTGTATTATTGCCACGATAAATCAAAATGTATTTTACAACATTGTATAATTTTGCATTATCCAATACCAAAACCCTCCAGGTCAAAACCTCAACAGGTTCTGTTTGGATTTTCACCCACATCCACAAATGTTTTTACCTCAGGCTGAACAGCCTTCATTTTATGCTATACTAACCAGCAGCACACCGTACTTCAGACCTATGTCAATACTGAGTTTAATAAATATTGTACACCATGCTGGTCATGTTTAAAACCAGCCACTATGGAGCACAAGCCAATGTAGCTCTTGTGCCAGTCCCAAGCCTGGGTAAATGGTGAGGGTTGTGTCAGGAATGGCATCCGATGTAAAACACTTTTGCCAAAACCATAATGCGAGTTCATCAAAGTGAAACCATACCGGATCGGTCGAGGCCCGGGTTAACAACGACCGCCACCGGTGCTGTTGACAAACAGGGTGCCGGCGGAAATTGTGCTACTGTTATTCTAAGACCACGAGGAGGGAAACATGTCAGGAGACAGAGGGAGAAGAGGAAAGTGAAGAATGTAGAGTGTTGCAACTCTAAATGTGGGGACAATGACAGGCAAAGGTAGAGAGCTGGCTGACATGATGCAGAGAAGAATGGTAGATGCTTTATGTGTCCAAGAGACCAAGTGGAAGGGCAGCAAGGCCCGCAGCATTGGAGCAGGGTTCAAACTGTTTTACCATGGTGTGGATAGAAAGAGAAATGAAGTAGGGGTGGTCCTGAAGGAGAAGCTGGCAAATAATGTAGTAGAGATGAAGAAAGTGTCAGATAGGGTGATGTGCCTGAAGGTAGAAGTAGAAGGTCTGATGCTAAACATACCGTCAGTGGTTATGCTCCACAGGTTGGATGTGATGGGGAGGAGAAAGATACATTTTGGAAAGATCTGGATGAAGTGATAGAGAGTATTCCCAGGGAGGAAAGAGTGGTGATTCAAGCAGACCTGAATGGACATGTTGGTGAAGGAAACAGAGGGGATGAGGAAGTGATGGGTAGGTTTGGTGTCAAGGAAAGAAACCAGGAAGGACAGATGGTGGTGGATTTTGCCAAGAGAATGGAAATGGCTATAGTCAATACCTATTTCCAAAAGAGGGAGGAACATAGAGTGACCTATAAGAGTGGAGGAAGGAGTACGCAGATCGACTACATTCTGTGTAGAAGAGGAAACCTGAAGGAGATTGGAGACTGTAAGGTTGTGGCAGGGGAGAGTGTGGCCAGACAGCATCGGATGGTTGTGTGTAGAATGACTGTTGTTGCGAAGAAGAGAAAAAGAGTAAAATCAGAGAAGAAGACCAAATGGTGGAAGCTAAAGAAGGAAAAATTTGTGAGAAATTCAGAGACGAGCTGTTAAAGCTCTGGGTGGTTAAAAAAGAGTGTCCAAGTGACTGGGCTACTACAACAACAGTAATTAGAGAGACAGGTAGGAAGGTACTTGGTGTGTCTTCTGGACAGAAAATGGATGATAAGGAAACCTGATGGTGGAATAGTGAAGTGCAGGACGCCATTCAAAGAAAGATTAGCCAAGAAGAAATATGACAGTGAGAAGACTGAAGAGAGGAGACAGGAATATAACGAGATGGGACGTAGAGCAAAGAGGGAAGTAGCTAAGGCAAAGCAAAGAGCGTACAATGAGTTGTATGGGAGACTGGACACTAAAGAGGGCAAGAAGGACTTGTACCGATTGGCAAGACAGAGGGATCAGGCTGGAAAGGATGTGCAGCAGGTTAGGTTTGTTAAAGATGGGAATGGTAATGTTCTAACAAGTGAGACTTTGTTTTCCAAGGGATCACAGACTCAGTTTTCCAAGGGTTAACAGACTCAGTTTTCCAAAGGATTAAAAGCTTACCGCAATGGGATTACCTACGAACAGTATAGAATTTCCAAAAACATTATGGCATTATAATTTTTGATTTTTCTTTTTCCACTTGCTGGATTACATAAAGGTCAGAGACATTCGGTGGTATCCTTTCGTGTTGGAACTCATCCCCAAGGACAAGCGATGACTTCCAAAAAGGGGGACTGTAGTGGAACAGACCCTCATGCCTGACCTGGGTTTACACCTTTTCACATCTCTAAGAAACTCTTAGTGTTACACTTTTGTTGAACTTCTCAAGGAGACAAGTGGACACTATTTTATTATGGTACATTTATTTTGAATTAAGAGACACAAATCAATCAGAAAAGACTTCCTTTTAATTTGTGGTAATTCAGAATTGATCAACAGTAATAACTTTGGTCATTCTATGATAATCTGTTATTAACATGAGTTGTCACTCTTAATATGCTGATTTATTCTGTAGTACGATGGTGCTTAGAACTATGTCAAAGTTGACGAACAAGTCAGAATAATCTGTTAGTATTTGTTTGAAATGTTTAAGGACAGAGGGGAAAGTCGTAGACTAAACTTGTCGCCCGTCTCCTTTTTCTGAAAACAAATCCCTCTACTCTCAAAAACAGATTCTCTGTTTTTGACACCTGCAAGTCTTCTCTTCTATCCGAGTGACCTTCATTACACTCCAACTCCCTTCCACTGGTTCATCTGAACCAATCGGAGAAGGACAAGTCACTGATCTCAGATCCTTTTTTAAGTTCCAGTTTCCTGGAACTTCGGAGTCCCTGAGAGGGTCTGAGATACATGGACTTCTCTCTCCAAGCTGTGGACGCGGGGTCAAATGTCAAGTAGACCTGCGCTCCTCAGCAAGGTTTAAACAGCACGTCAGCTGTGAACCATTCAAGTGTTACAGCTCCAAGCTGTGAACTGGAAGTTGTTATCTTGAAAACCAAACCGGAGCTGAGGCTGTTATCAAGGTGAAGTGGAAGCGACTTGTAGCGAGCCGCTGGAAGTTTAACGCTGGTCGCCTTTAACCCGTAGCAGAACGGTTAATAAGGCTGGGACTAGTTTGCCGGGCTGAGACCAAAAATCTTCGCAGGTTGTCACGAGAGAATTAAAGTCAGGTTTTACGTTGCTGCCCGAGTCCCATCAGATTTCCTGGTCTTCTGGGGTGTTGGACCAGCACTCCATGGTTTTATTTTATTTTATTAGGACGTTTTATTAACATATAAACACAGAATATACAAAGGCAGCGAGAGAAAATCAGCAGGAGGCGGAGCTGATGTCAAGTTCAGGAGACCACGGGGGAGCGCGTAGCCAACGAGCATTTGCATGTTCTCATTCAAAGCGATGCAGGACTGTTTTATATGTGACACAAATTTATTAATTTCCCCTTCTTAATCCCTTATCTGGAGTTTTCTTTTCTTTTTTTTTGCCAAAAGTAAGTGATCATCGCTCCCTCCTCCTCCTCCTCATCCTCCTCTCCCTCCGCTGAGTGAAACGAGGAAATGACTGTGTCACAAGAGATTTAAACTCGGGTTTTAAGTTGCTGCCCGAGTCCCATCAGATTTCCTGGTCTTCTGGTGTGTTGGACCAGCGATCCATGGTTTTATTTTATTTTATTAGGACGTTTTATTAACATATAAACACAGAGCAACTGCAGCGAGAGAAAATTCAGCAGGAGGCGGAGCTGAAGTCAAGTTCAGCAGACCACGGGGGAGCAGCCATCAGCAGAGGCCACGCCTCCAGCAAGAATCGTTTCTCTATAACAGAAAGTCCAGACCCTAGTACGAAGCAAAGTGAAGGACAAGGGTCTGGTTTTAACCAGGCTAAGTAAATATATGTCTGAGCTGAACTTTTCCTTAATAAATGAACGTAATTGTGAAATTAGCTGGATTTAAAAATTTGTTTCACAGTAAGTGATAAGCCATATATAGGTTGCAGGCCTTGAAAAAAAACATAAAAAGGTGCGACCTATACACCGGAAAATACGGTACAGTGTTTCCCCTACCATTATACAAGCGGGGTGCCCCACCCCCTCAACAGAACTGAGCACCCCGCCTACCAAACCAAACTTGCCCCCCACACACCCACCCAGCACTGACATAGCACTAAGCTAGCGGCACAAAATACAAGCTGTCTAGCTAAAAAGCTAAAAGTGCCTCTTCTCTCATGCTGAATGAGCCCCCACATCCCCATGCTCAAAAACTGTTGGTACAAGTTGCACTCAGACATGTCTCCGATGAGATGAGCACCCCGCCAAGGCAAGTTAACTAGGGGAAACACTGCGGTATATGGATGCAGTTAGAGAGGACATGAAGGTAGTTGGAGAGAGGACAGAAGATGCAGAAGACAGAGTGAGGTGGAGGAGGATGACTCGCTGTGGCGACCCCTGAAAAGGGAAAAGCTGAAAGAAGAAGAATAATGCTGGTCATGTTTATCCACAATGGATAAGTCCAGTCAACAGAAATCACCCATGACAACATCTCTCTCACTCCCACTACTGCAGACCAAGCCCTCGAATTGTCCACCATCCGTTATAATGAAGCTGTCAATTATTTGAAAAGATGACATAAGCCTCTCTTTAACAGCTGTGGACCTAAGGTGTTAAACTTCGCGTTTCCACAGTGTGCACAGGATTCAGAGTGCTTGTTATGAGTCCGTACAGCAGCTACGAGCCTCCCTCCTGTTGTAGCTTCTGTTTAGCACTGGTTTATGGTATGTGCTTCAAACGTAGGCTTACTACAAATAATAAAATAAAAATAGAAACTAAAACAAGATTTTTCCACACGTATTTAGCAGCTGAGTCACTTTAAGCAGCCAGAGAACTACACTGTTTTTGAAATATAAAAAATGGGCCAAAAAAGAAAGAAGTAGACGGATTTGTAACCAAACTAGAAAAAATAAAAATAGGGGAAAAAACTCCACATACCACAACTCTCCTAACTCAGAAATTTATTTGGTTCTTTTTGAAGACCTCAGTGTGTTCAGTTGCCAAACAACATTCCTTAACGCAGAAAAGAAGAAAAAACGTTATATTCAAACTCATACTCCATCCTAAATTACAACATAAAGTAGCTTCTGTTGTAGCTAAACAAGTCTGCTCTACATGTACTGTTTTGTTCAAAAACCTCGCAGAAATAAACAAACCGGTGGCTATAAATGACTCATCACAAACCCAAACAGTTATGCAGTCTGTCAAGTTTGACCTTTACTTTTTGTAAACACTGCTTTAAAACTAACAGAAATGCTTGGTGGTTATAAAGTTTAAGAATGCTGCAACAGGGTTGTTTACATCCAGTTTGTTATCATGTGGCACAATGAGCTTCACTTTTCTAACACATTATTTAAATGGAATGTTTTTTCCATAGAGTTTACCGTAATACAAACTAATAGAGCTACTGCAAAGTCCAGCTTTAGTGAGTCTGCATTTGTGCTTTAAAAAAATGTGCCATTGTGCCCAGGTCTAGACAGCAAGTGCAAGTTCCAAGCATGTGGTCTAAACTTTCACAGATTTTAAACACTCCAAATGTGCAACACAAGCAGATTGATATTACACCAGTTGTCCCTTATTCAGTTTTTATTGCAGATTTTGTTAAGTTCAGCAATGGTGGATAGATAAAAACTATATTTAAATCTGTTTGTTCTTGTCTTGATTGATCTGTACCTTTTCCCTGATGGTAACAGTTCTTATATTATATAATAAATAATGATAAAAATAAATCATCCACAAATAATTTTGTAACAGCACAGCAGTATGACATCATTCACAGCTTTTATTTTGAGAATTCCTCGCAAACATTCATCCATCCATTATCTTTTACCCGCATCTTCCTTTTTGGGTCACGGGGGTCACTGGTGTCCATGTCCAGCCATCACTGTGTGAGAGGTGGGGGACACCTGGACAGGTCTCCAGTCCATCACAGGGACGCATAGAGACAAACGAGACAAACAACCATTCACTCTCTCACTCACACCTAGGGACAATTTAGAGTTTCCTATCAGTCCAACATGCATGTTTTTGGTCTGTTGGAGGAAACTGGAGTACCAGGAGAAAACCCACACATGCACAGAGCGAACATGCAAACTCTACATATAAAGGTCCCCGGACCGGGATTTGAACCGGCAACCTTCTCACTGCGAGACCGTAGCCCTACCAGTTGTGCCACTGTGCTGCTCCTTGCAAACAGCACTGCCATAATTCATAGTGTTTGTGTGCAGGACAAAACCATCATTTTGAAGTGGAGGCTGCTTGACGGCATTTTTTACTGCCTGATGTTCTCAGAGTTGGGGCAGGAGCTACATGTCAGACCACCACCAACCACATGTTTTTTTTTCTGTTACAGATGAAGTTCATGTTAATAAATGTTATGAAGCTGAGAAGAGTTCCAGGGTGAGCGATTCATCAGTTCACTGGTATCAAACCAAACATCAGGGTTACACAGGTATGTATTTATTTACTGCAGTCTAAAGTGAAGTGTGGAGCTAAGCTGTGTTAGGAACTGTTTGGATCCTGCAGTCAAGCTGTCCACGATTCAGATTTTTTAAAATGTTGCTCTTCTTCCAGCTTGTTACGGCATCACAATGTGTTCAAATTCATAGAAAATTCAATCCTCTACACCAAAATATTCAGGAATTCAGAAATGGAATCTTTCTGGTTAATTAAATATTTGTTGACATATCAGTGTTTTCCCTACCATTATATAGCCGGGGCGCCCCGCCCCGTCAACAGAAACGACTGCCCCGCCTACCGAACGCCGCCCCCCCGCCCCTCAACTACCTGTCAGCACTGACGTAACGCTAAACTATCTCGCAATGCAGGTGCACTAGCTAAAAAACAAAAAGCAGCCTCTTCCTTCATGCTGAACACTCACTCTGACACACTTTCACCCCCCTCCCACACACACACTCGAAAACTGTCGGTATAAACAACGCACGTCTCACGTTTGTCTGTCTCACCCTCCCCCAACAAAAAACAAAACTGTCTGTACAGGCATCACGCGTCTGAGATGTTTGTTTCTCTCCTCTGCCCTGCTCCAAAACTATTGGTGCAAAGAGCGCGTGGCACCTCCACATCATTGCATTTAGTTTTTATTCACAATTTGTTTAGTATCCCAACTTTTTTGGAATCCTGTTTGTAGAGTTATTCACCAATAAAATCATGGAGCTATTGGAAAAGAGTTGTAATAAAAAAGTTTTTTTTTGTGTGGAGACTTTAATATTGCTCTGGGAAATAAAACAGATTCAGATAACATCAGTACATTTATAAATTCAATGTATAGTTTGAATCCTTATCCGTTGATATCAAAGCCAACAAGAATTACAACTCATAGTGCCACAATAATTGATAATATTTTCACAAATATAACAAATGTGATGGGTGGTATTTAAACGACTGATTTAAGTGATCATTTACAATTTTCACAATCTACAAAAACGATCAAAGCATCACAAAAGAAATTACAAGAAAGAAAAAAATAACAAACTAATCCAAAAAAGCTTTAGATAAATTAAGAAATGACTTAGATAAACAAAAAATGGGAAGACGTGTATGTTGATGATGTGAACAGATCATATGATGAGTTTATGAATATTTTAGAAGCTCTGTATGAAAAAAATTGTGTGCAAAAAATTATACAAAGAAAAATATTGCTGACCAACCATGGATGGTAAATGGAGCTTATTTATATAGCGCTTTCTAGCCCCCTGTGAGGAGCCCCAAAGCGCTTTACAATACCAACCATCCACTCATTCATACACACATTCATACACCGGTAGCGGCAGACTGCCATGCAAGGCGCCTTTCCAGTCCTACCGGGAGCAACTCGGGGTTAAGTGTCTTGCCCAAGGACACAACGACACATGGTGTGGGGAACCGGGATTCGAACCGCCAACCTTCCGATCGGGGGACGACTGCCATTACCACTACGCCACGGCCGCCCCGTACGAAAGGATTGAGAAACGCTGTAAAAAAAGAACTATCTGTATTCATGCTTCTTGAAATCCAGAACACAAGAGGCAGAAGAAAAATATAAGTATAAAAACAAATTACAGTAGTAGGGATTATAAGAAAACATAAGAAGGAATATTATAGTGATTTAAAGCCCCACAGACATGATTTTTTAATTTTCACAAAATTGCTCAAACTATATATATTTTATCATTTAAAGATGTTCGTTTTTGCAAACAAAATGATAAATCACTTTAATTTGGCTTTAAAAGTGATTTTGAACTTCAAGCCGTGTTTAATCATGGGAAATCCGATTACACGCGAACGCACCATCTGTGACGTAGTGAGAGGCAGAGCTCTGGGCTTGTCACAGTGCACGTGTGTGAGCAGCTCGACATGAAGGTAAGTCTGATACAGCATCAAACCTTAATTAGATCCTGTTGTTTCTTGTTCCATCACCCAACCTATTTTCTGCTTCCCAAAATGAAGACAATTAGCTCCAATCTTCACATAGATTGCTAAATTAGTCAGGTTTTAAAATATCTGCTATTAAAGAGACCAGAGCCCTCTGCCTCATACTACGTCACAGATGGTGCGTTCGTGTGTAATCGGATTTCCCATGATTAAACATGGCTTGAAGTTAAAAAATCACTTTTAAAGCAAAATTAAAGTGATTTAACATTTTGTTTGCAAAAACGAACATATTTAAATGATAATATATATATATATTTTGAGCAATTTTATGAATAGTAAAAAAATCATGTCAGTGGACCTTTAATAAATAAAAGTAATGGTGATATGAAAGCAACATGGCGAGTAATGAATAGTGTTCTGAACAAACGCAAAGTAAAAACGGGTATTTCACAGTATTTTGTAAAAGACAATGATGAAATCCATGATGAGAATGGAATTGTAAATTGATTTAATCATTATTTCGTGAATGTTAGATCAAGCCTTGCAGCTAAAATACCAGAAGTAGATAATAATGTGAGCCATTCAGTCATAGGTTGTGCAAACAGTATTTTTCTTAAGGGAACTGACAAAGAAGAAATATTGAATGTAGTAAAAAAATTAAAGACAAGAGATCAAAAGTCTGGGTTGACATGGATATGATGTTTGTAAAGGACATAATGAGTCATGTTATTGAGCCGTTTACATATACTGTACAGGTATTCCCCGAGTTACGACGGAGTTCTGTTCCTACGCCCATTCGTAACACGGAAATCGCCGTAAGTCTGAAAATACGTCCAAAGGCACCTCATGCATGCACCTCATACGTCCAAACGGCCCCTCATACATCCAAACGGCCCCTCATACGTACAGTACTGTATTTTTACCGAGCACTTAACATATTTATAATAATAATAATAATAATAATAATAAACTTTATTTGTATAGCACCTTCCTACAATGCCTTGCATTGACCAAGGTGCTTAACAGGATAAAAAGATGAATAAACTGGAACAATAAATCAATGAAAATAGAATAAGAAACAACAGCAATAAAAGAAGGCAATGGAAATAAAAAATGCTACATACTAAAATAACACAAGTAATAAAAGTTACACACTGAAAGCTTTTTTGAACAAGTGGAAATAAAAAGGCAATGGAAATAAAAAATGCTACATATTAAAATACCAAAAGTAATAAAAGTTACACACTGAAAGCTTTTTTGAACAAGTGGGTCTTCAGTCTGGTTTTGAACAGAGTCAGATCAGAGGTGGCACGCAGCTCAAGGGGGAGGCTGTTCCAGGCTTTTGGGCCGGCAACAGAAAATGACCGGTCTCCCCATTGTTTGTACCTTGAGCGAGGCACCTCCAGCAGGTGTTGACTGGCAGAGCGTAAATCTCTGCCGGGCTGATGGGCTTTCAAAAGTTCTGAGATGTACAGAGGAGCAAGTCCATTCAGAGCTTTGAAAACAAACAGGAGCAGCTTGAACTGTATCCTGAACTGAACCGGGAGCCAGTGTAGAGAGGACAGGACAGGAGTGATGTGTTCATATTTTCGTGTGTTGGTCAAAAAGCGCGCGGCAGAGTTCTGTACAAGCTGTAAACGGGAGATGGAGGATTGATTAATACCAACATACAAAGCATTACAATAATCAAGTCTGGAGGTCACAAAGGCATGGATGGCCTTCTCCAGATCACCACGGCTGAGAAATGACTTGACTTTGGAGAGCAGACGGAGCTGGAAAAAGCTGG
>JBBPBX010020609.1:30652-43191 GCA_038048925.1 Garcialebias charrua | reverse complement strand
GGGACGTGGCGTTGCCAAGACTAACACATTCCAGCCTATTGGAGAGGAAAGATTTAAACCAGTCCAGGACGGTGTCACAGAGACCGACCTCCACATGAAGACGGTGGAGGAGGATACTATGGTCCACAGTGTCGAAGGCTGCAGTGAGGTCAAGGAGGACAAGGATGGAGGGAGAGCCAGTGTCAGCAGCCAAGAGGACATCATTAGTAACTCTCAGCAGTGCAGTCTCAGTACTGTGAGCTGCCCTGAATCCAGACTGGAACTTCTCATACAGGGAGTGTTGTTGTAAGTGATCCTGCAGCTGAGCAGCAACTGCTTTTTCCAGCACTTTAGACAGAAAAGGGAGGTGTGAAATTGGGCGGTAATTAGAAAAAATGTCGGGATCCAAATTAGATTTTTTCAGAAGAGGCCTAATGATGGCAGTTTTTAGAGGCAGTGGAACATGACCAGATTGAAGAGACTGATTTATTATTTGAGTGATAAGTGGGCCTATTGCAGAGTGATTGGATTTTATGAGAGACGAGGGGAAAGGATCCAGGGCGCAGGATGAAGGCTTCATTTTCTTGATGATGGCCTCCACCTCACTCTGAACAACTTCGTCAAAGCTGTTAAGGGTCCCAGAATGCAGACGGGTAGATGGCACACTGAGAACAGGGAGGTTGTGGAGCTGAGATCTGATAGTGTCAATTTTGGTTTTAAAAGATGAAAGAAACAGGTCGCATTTTTGAGCAGAGTCCTCAAGAGTTTGTTTAATGGGATTAAGCAGACGAGTTATTGTGGAGAAGAGCTGTTTAGAGTTTCCAGGGCAGGTGTTGATGATGTTGGAATAATATTTGGAGCGTGCTTCTTTAAGAGAATAGGCGTACGCTTTCTGATGTTCTTTGTACGCCTGCTTATGTACCGAGAGACCAGATGATTTTAGACGTCTCTCGATAGCACGGCCAGTTGCCTTCATCTTGCGCAGCTCATCAGTGTACCAAGGGGCTGAACGGGAGAAAGACACCAGTCTTGTTTTCAAGGGAGCATGTAGGTCCAGGAGCTCCCGAAGAGATTGGTTGTAGTAATCCACAGAGTCATCTGCAGAAGGATGATTGACCGTGGTCAGGGTGTGAAGATCAGCAGACAGAACATCAAGGGAAATGTTTTTAAGGTCACGGAACTGGATGGGTCGTTTTGGGTTTGAAGCAGGCGAAGATGAAGGCACTTCCAGGGAGATGACCCTGTGGTCTGAGACACCCAGGTCATATACAGATAAATTATTGATGAGTACAGTGTCAGTAATCACCAAATCCAGAGTATGCCCCCTGCTGTGCGTAGGGGCGTCAACATGTTGAGTGAGATTAAGAGAATCCAAAAGAGACTTAAAATCTGTTGCCAGAGGTGAAGAGGAATTGTCCACGTGGATATTCAAGTCGCCAAGAAAAATAGTCTTCACAGGGGAGGTGCAGAAATAAGTGAAGAGGTCATGTATCTCTGAGTTAAATGAAACATGCGGTTTGGGAGGTCTATAAATTAATATAACATTCATCAGGAGTGGGGCTTTGAAGCTGAAAGCCAGACATTCAAAAGAAGAAAAATCCTGAGAAACCAGATGCGACAGCCCTAAACTACTGCGGTAGATTACAGCCAGACCACCACCGCGGCCAGTGCTGCGGGCTCTCTGCAGATAGCTGTATCCAGATGGACAAGCTTCATTTAAAGAACTGTACACATCCGGTCTATGCCAAGTTTCTGTGAGGCACATGAGGTCCAAATTCTTCTCCAAAATGTGATCATGAATTAGACATGATTTGTTTGAAAGTGATTGAACATTAAAAAGTTCTATTTTAATACTAGTTGGAGCAGATTGTTTTTGAAGAGGTTTAAGCAGACTGAAGTCCACTCCACGTTTTCCTTGCCACTTCGTGTGCTGTGGACTACAAAGGACCACAGACGCAGCGTTCTGATGACGTCGTCGAGGTGCGACACGTCTCTCAGACCAGACAGTAGCAATCGAGTCAGAGCCAGTTTGCCTAAAGTGAACTAATTTCTTTCGAGAGCTTCTATGGATGTAACGAGGTCTACGCAGAAGTCCCAGTTGTTTAATGGTCGAAATAGAAGGAGGAATGGAGCAGTTGTTAAATTCAAACAGCTGCGAAGCGGAGTAGGTCAACATTGTTGTCGATCCGGTGGAAGCTAGCACAGAGCTAGCCGCTAACAGCAGGCCCACGGCTCCAAGAAAGATATACAAGAAGCAGAAAGAGGTAATTTGAATGATCATTACCTCGAAGAGGAGCACAGGAGAAAATCCAAAACAGTCCAGAGGACCCAGGAGGGTGACAGAGGCAGCAGGTAAGCGAACAATAAATGCAGCTACGTGGTTTTTTAAGCTAAATTCGTTCTGGAGCTAGCGGGAGCTAACAGCCCCCACTAATAAAATTACGGTTAAACTAGTAAAGTTTACTATCTAATGAATCCAGCAACAAGTCAAATCTTGGCCTGGCTGCAGTCTCCTATCCTGAGCAAGCACTAGGCATCAGTGGAAAGGAAAAACTCCCTTTTAGAAGGAAGAAACCTCTAGCAGACCCAGGCTCAGGACAAGCGGTCATCTGCTTTGACCGGCAACTTATAATGTTTGCAGAACCACAACGCAGTCAGAAAAGACAGTTGCTCTAAAACTTAATCACAGAAAGGAAAAAATGCCCGCGTGACGTCCGTTCACACAGGTGCTGTACACAGGCAAACGCCTGCCGCACTCTGCGTTCAAGAAAGGTAGAAATGTTCAAAGAAAGGTAGAAAGGTTCAAAGAAAGGTAGAAATGTCCGCGTCAGCTCGTACAGGTGCTGTACACAGGCCTAGGCCTGCCGCACTCTGCAATCGAGAAAGGTAGAAATGTCCAACAAGGCTCGGTGAAAAAAAAAACAGCAGAAAGTAGTAAAAAAAGGCTTCAAAGAGCAAAAAGTATGAGGAGCAGCGGCAGCTATCTCTCGTTGAGAGGTAACGTTGTCTCACTAGTCCAGTTGGTGGCGGTAATGTGCTTCAAATAAGTTCGGCAACCGCCAATAAACTCAATAGAAGAAGAAGAAGTTGTCTTGCTAATGCTAATGCTAGCAGAGCCCCTAGCAAGTCAGCGTCACGGACAGCATGGCTTCGCCGGATGAAGTTGCTATAGAAGACGCCCCAACTACTTTTAAATCATTTGTTTGGCAGCATTTTGGATTTCAAAAGTTCAATTGAGCAAACAAATAATTGTTTTTAAGTGTTAATCTTGTTAAAGTCCTCTCGTACACGTTCCTGCAGCCGCCATTTGGCAGCAAATCAATTTTTGGCACAACACCAGCCCCATATTTCCGAGTTGTCAGCGGTGACGCATAAGAGACGCAAAGTATTTATGGATTTTTCCACGTTAGACTTTTGTTTGTTTGTTTGTTTTTATTTACAGGTAGTCCTCAAATTACGACGGAGATCCATTCCTACGCTGCGTCGTAAACCGAATTTTGACGTAAGTCGGAACATACGTCCAAACTGCACCTTATACGTACAGTACAGGTATTCCCCGATTTACGAGCGAGATCCGTCACAAGGAGGCGCTCGTAAACCGGAAATCTCGTAATTTGGAACGGCCGCCATTTCTCTCGTAAACCCGGAAGTCCGCTCGTAAATTTCGCCAGCGCACCTAAAAACACTCTATTTTCATCTAAAAACTACTTTTGAGTGCATAAAAATGATCGGAAACGTGTGTTTATATGCTTAACTTGCTAACTGTAGTGAAAAAACACATGAAAACTCAGTATTTTTTTCGTTTTTTCCAAAAATTCAACCCGGAAGTCCGCTCGTAAATTTCGCCAGCGCACCTAAAAACACTCTATTTTCATCTAAAAACTACTTTTGAGTGCATAAAAATGATCGGAAACGTGTGTTTATATGCTTAACTTGCTAACTGTAGTGAAAAAACACATGAAAACTCAGTATTTTTTTCGTTTTTTCCAAAAATTCAACCCGGAAGTCCGCTCGTAAATTTCGCCAGCGCACCTAAAAACACTCTATTTTCATCTAAAAACTACTTTTGAGTGCATAAAAATGATCGGAAACGTGTGTTTATATGCTTAACTTGCTAACTGTAGTGAAAAAACACATGAAAACTCAGTATTTTTTTCGTTTTTTCCAAAAATTCGCAGCTCGTAAGTCTGGAACCTCGCAGATCAGAGCGCTCGTAATTCGGGGACTACCTGTACTGTATTTTACCAAGCACTTAGCCTATCCTAACACAGTACCCTACATAATTATCAAAACACATACATTTGAGAGCCATAATGAAGGAAAAAAAGTTAATTTCCTACTCTGGACTGCTGGTGAAGCCATTTCCTCCATTCCTCCGTCTCTCCTCTGTATTCTTTATTCGCTTACGTCGTAAAACTGCCGTCCATAAAACAGCTACTTTTCCACAGCAGCTGCCTGTCCAGCTTGGTTTAACAAGTTTTGTTTTGTTTTTTGAATGTCCAGAGGACCAGACTTAGCTTTTTTAGAAAGTACAGGGCAGTATTTCTCCGCCGCTACGTTTAGAACGTAAAACCGGAAATCGCGTAACTCGGCTTTTCAAAATAAATACTGTACTGTTGTACTGTTGGTTGAAGATTATTATTGTTTAATCTGATTGTTGGAAAAAAGGGGCAGATATAATAAGATTTATTCTTCTTTCTGCTACCTTTCATTTTTTTATATTTTGTACATTATCATTTATGGGATTGTCTTGTATTGTTTCTTTTGTAAAAAAATGAACAAATTTAATAAACATAAACATGAACATAAATGTTTCAAATTTTGTATTTTTATGGGAGATGAGTGTCGTAACCACGAAACGCTGTAACTCGAGACCGTCGTAAGTTGAGGACTACCTGTACTTATCCAGGTAGTCTCATTGAGCCACGGGAACTCATTTTCAAGAGAGATCTGTTTAGGGATCAGATGGTGGGGGTTAAGGGCCTTGCTCGGGGGCGAATGAGGGTGGAGGCAGGTGTTTCACCTTTTTGACGTTGTCGGTACCGGGGCTTGAACCGGCGATTTTCCGATCACAGGCCCACCGTCTCAAACCACTGCGCCACCACTGAACTGATGTGACTTGTAGGGTGTTGCGACGTGTACAGCAGAAAATATGGTATTTGTTTAAACAATTTTTGCAGTCGATTATTAATTAGGAGTCTTGCAGGTTTCCTTCATGTGTACCGGTAACTGGGTCTGTAATGGACCCGTCTAATGTCTGAAATCGGTGTGAAAACGCACCTTTCTGTGTTAGGCTGCGCCAACGAGGCCTTTGAGGGTCTCTCCAAATAGCCCGAATTTCAAAGTGAGCAAAAAAATAAGCACAATGGGAAATAAAAGACTGCAGCTAAATGAAAAGAATCACTCTGGAGACTTCCAGCTTTACACACACACACACGCACACGCACACACACACACACACACACCTTATTAATCTTTAATATCTCGTCTTTTTTCCCTCTCCCTGTTCTCCCCCTCCAGTTTATCTCTTCTGAAGCAATTATACCCAAGAGAAGAGAGCACAGAGGACATGCTCCCACCACCTAAAGCAATAATATATCATTACGTGCTAAACATATAGCAGCTCTGCAAACAGCCTTTATTACCACTCCAGGGTGAGCGCTATTTATAAGCACCGACAGACATCGCTCCTCGACACGAGCTGCGTTTGTTTGTTTGCTGATTATTTCACATTTTTCCACTTTTCTCTGAAAGATGCCACTGTGTCCAGCTCAGTACCTCGGTGTCGGCATTAGGGGGTGCTGGAATCCTTCAGAGATGACAAATGAGTTGTTTAAAATATAAATAAATAATTAAAAACAGGTCGTTGTTTAAACACAGCTTCCCACAGTTTGATATAAATTAAACTAAAAAAAAAGTGGATTAAACTGAAATGGAAATAAAACAACCTGTGCTTTAGACACATTGATTCTTTAAGCTTTATTAAAAATATTAAAGCTTTACTTGAGTAAAAGTGAAAGTTAAAAATGAGAAATAAACTTTCCTGGGAAAGAAAGAAAAAACAACTTCTACTCATTCCGCTCATGAATTATTTACAAGAACACATTTCCCCTTGTTTATTTATATATACATATGTATAAAATATCATTTATTCTAAGAGGGTCTATAAATCAAAAGTATTCCCAGAGAATAACAGATAAGTGAGGTTATTGTGCGGCGAGGCCAGCTGGTGGTAATAATTTAATGACGTTTACAGGCGCTATAAAGACAGCAAACAGATGTGGCATTAAGGATTATAAAGTTGGTAAAACTTTTAACAAGTGCAACGGATTTCCAAGGTACAACAGCACAACCCCCAGAATAAAAGGAATTTACACATCCTTCAATCCCGCAGCTATCAATCACACACGTGTTATTCCCCCGGGAGCGTCTTTACATGCATATTTATCAGCTCAACATGCTAATTCCCGATGCTATACGCCCGCCAGGCACGTCTCCAGGCGTGTTTATGACTCGTAATTGTTGATATCCTTTGATATATTCCTCTGAACTAAGACATCATTTGGTTTTTGTGGTCGAAAGTCAATGAGGCACAATGACCCGGGCTTTCAATTCAAATTTACAGTTCAATATCTATTATCTGCTCCCGGCGCCTGGAGAGGAGCCTCCTTCAAACGGCGGTGGAGGGGGGAGGTTTGGGCAGGAAGGCACTTATCAGCAGCGACGCTCATCTCAAGGTTAGTTAATTGATTTAAAAAAGGTAAATAAATAAACAAATAAATAAAGGAGGGTTGTGTTGTTGTTAAGAGGAAGTTGACTTTTCTGCAGGATTCAGACTGGAACAACTCCAGGACAAAGAAATAAATAAAAACAGTTTCTGTTTGGAGCCGGAGAAGTTTATCATCTTTTGCCAAACAATTAAGAGCGAGAAAAGTTTGTGTCGCACGCGAAGCGCGCCATATTGTGGTGGGTTCATCAGCGTGGATTTACATCGCTGAAGAGACTCGGCATGAATTCAGCGGGACTCGAGGCGCCCGTGCCATCTTCTCTTTCCTTTATGTTCCTTCCAGGGCCTCTCTGTGGTCCCGCAGACACCTGCCGTCACACCTCAACCGCCGGTTGGGAAATGCAATTTGAGCGTCGCGGCGCCACAAAGAAAAGACGAACAAACAATGCTGGAGGAGGAAAAAACGATGGAGCACGAGCAGAGCCTGCTGCTGGACGAACACGTTGCGCTCGCACGTGTGGAAACTCAAGGACAAACCTGATTGGACGCGTTCTCGTTGTTCACGGGTTTGTTTGCTCGTCTCTCGACTGTCGTTTGACAGATCGTCTCCTTGAGGACTCCAACCCTCAAAGACAGAAAGCAAGAAAGAAAGGAGGGATGGCTGCGCTTCAAGACGAGAACTATCTTCACGAGGAAGTCACAGGCCTGAGTTAGCGTGTGGCTCTGCAGCGCACCAAGAAGACAGAAGTTAATTTGTTTGGGTTTCTTTTGTGACACTGTCCTGGACTGGTTCAGATCTTTCCTCTCCGATAGGCTGGAATGTGTTAGTCTTGGCAATGCCACTTCCCAGACTGTCTGTGTCTCCTGTGGTGTCCCTCAAGGGTCAGTTCTGGGGCCCCTGCTATTTTCTCTTTACATGCTGCCTTTAGGTCAAATCATTAATCAGTTCAACATTTCTTTTCACTGTTATGCTGACGATACACAACTTTACATCAGGACTGGAGCATCATCATCACCATTGTCATCTCCATCTTCACTCACTGCCCTCTCTACCTGCCTGGAGGAAATAAGGGCATGGATGAATCAGAACTTTCTTCAATTAAACTGCTCCAAGACTGAGGCCATACTGATTGGCACCCCTCACCAGATACAAACATCAACTTTAACAACAATCTCCTTCTCTGGACAAGACATCCCCCTCTCCACCTCTGTTACAAATCTTGGAATAAAAATGGACTCTCATCTTACATTTGAAAATCACATTAAGCATCTGTTTAAAACCTGCTTCTTCCATCTTCGAAACATCTCCAGACTTCGCCCATCTCTGACTTTTTCTGATGCTGAGAAACTCGTCCATGCCTTTGTCTCCTCCAGGCTCGACTACTGCAACTCCCTGTTTATTGGAATCCCTGGCAAAAACCTTCAGAAGCTTCAATATATTCAAAACAGTGCAGCAAGGATTTTATTGAGAGCTCGTAAATTTGAACATATTACACCCATTCTCCATAACCTCCATTGGCTTCCTGTCACCTACAGAATTCAGTACAAAACTGCTCTCATTACACACCAATGCTTACACGGAACTTCACCAGATTATCTAAAGGACATTCTTGCACCATATTCATCCACCCGGTCTCTACGATCACAGAACAGTAATCTACTTCACATTCCACGAACCAAATTAAGGACCATGGGAGACCGGGCATTCTGTGTGGCTGCCCCCCGCCTCTGGAACTCCCTCCCTGACTACCTGAGAGCTCCACAGTCACTGGTTGACTTTAAACAAGGCTTAAAGACTTTTCTTTTTAAGCAAGCCTATTCTGCCTCCACATGATTTTACCTTTGATCTTGGTTGATATTATCATTGTTTTTAATTGATTTTATTATTGATTTTTGTTTTTTATCATTGATTTTACTTGATTTTATCACTTGTTTTTATTTGATCATTGATTTTAGTTGCACTTTGTAGCACTTTGAGATTTTTGTTAATGAAAAGTGCGTTACAAATTAAATTCCTTATTATTATCTTCTCAATGACTGGAAGTTCAAACTCACGCCCACGCCTCAGGTCTGCGACGGCCTCCCTCTCTCCCAGGAAGACCGGAGGAAACAAACAAAACGCAGCGGCTCGGTCAGAGAGGCTCCCTGCAACCTGGACATCGTCAGTAGCTCATAAAAGACAAATAAGTAGGTGTCAGAGCAGAAATGACTTCCTGTGATGAACTGCGGAGCCATCATCGGCGATGACACGGCGTCATTCACAACAACAACACAGGTGCAGGAAAAATGGAGCGAGCTGGCAGCCAAATGAATTATTAATGACACATTTAAGTATTATAACAGAAAATCAATGAGCATACCTGGTGTAATTAACATGCACAATGTTTTCCATAATCCAGCACAGTATAATTATGCCTCTCTATTCCAGAACACGTTAGCATTAGCTCTTTCTAAAGCACACAACACNACATTGAGACGTTTATTTTCTAAACACAACATCCCAGTGGCTTTTAAACCCCAAAATACATTACGGCAAAGACTGGTTCATCCCAAAGATCCAGTCCCCCGGCACAAACAGAGTAATATTGTGTATGCTGTTCAGTGTCAGGAGGGCTGTGATCAGTCTTATATCGGGGAAACTAAACAGCCACTGGCCAAAAGGATGGCCCAGCACAGAAGATCAACATCATCAGGTCAGGACTCTGCGGTCTACACTCATCTCCAGGCCAGCGGTCACTCTTTCAGGGATGAAGATGTTCACATCCTTGATAGAGAGGAACGATGGTTTGAGAGAGGAGTAAAGGAGGCCATCTTTGTGAAAAGAAACCGTCCATCATTAAACAGAGGTGGAGGCCTCCGGGTTCAACTGTCCCCCTCTTACAATGCTGTTATTGCTAGTATCACTCAGCCCTCTGTGAATAGCAAACAACCATCAGGGTGCTAACGATCCATCGTTAGGCTGATGGTCCTCCTTGATCATGTGAGCAGCTGGTTTCGGCTGTCATCAGCCAACTGGTTGATCCACTGTGAGAGGGTGCTATTTATAAGACTGAGCTGAATACAGCAGCTCAGACTGAGGAAGTCTTTCGGACGAAAGACGAAACGTTTCTACATTTTTTTTGCTTTGTTTTGTTTTGTTTTTTGAATGTCCAGAGGACCAGACTTAGCTTTTTTAGATTTTTCTACCTGGATTATTGAGCATGCATCAGGGTATTACTAGGAATTAATTATTTTATGATATAATAACTGTGGGATTAAACATTTGTTTTTACAATGTATTCTAATGTGGGCGGCACAGTGGCTCAGTTGATAGAGCTCCTGCCTCTAAGCAGGAAGGTCATAGATCAAATCCTGGCTAGGGACTTTTCTGGGTGGAGTTTGCATGTTCTCTCCATGCATGTGTGGGTTTTCTCCAGGTACTCCAGTTTCCTCCCACAGACCAAAAACATGTATGTTAGACTGATTGGTAACTCTAAATTGTCTCTAGGTGTGAGTAAGAGAGTAAATGGTTGTTTGTCTCATTTGTCTCTATGTGTCCCTGTGATGGACTGGAGACCTGTCCAGGGTGTCCCCCACCTCTCACAGTGATAGCTGGATATGGACACCAGTGACCCCCGTGACCCAAAAAGAAAGAAGCGGGTAAAGATGATGGATGGATGGATGGATGGATGGATGGATGGATGGACAGATAGATTATAATGTGGCTGATTTTTCCCCTGAGGAACATGAGTATGTAGTACAATTTTTTTAATTTTAAGTAGAAGGGTTTGTGGGCTTTTTCAGAAAAAAATCATATTCATTGACTGCACCAAAATATTTTAATAAATAAAGTCACAGACAATAATAAACGTATGGCTGATTTTACACCAAAAGACGATACAAGAATTAAAGAGTAAAGAAAAGTCTCATCTCAACAGAGCACAATCTTTTACTTGACATTTATTTAGTAATGAAGGGATTAGCCATTCAGGGGGAGTTTGTACTGGGACTAAACATTCTTCTCCTAGCAGAAACACTACATGTGATAAATATTTTAATTTAAGGTTAGGACACTCTTACTTGAGTTTCAGAAGAGCTAAATACTTAAAACAGAGTATGCTTGTGCAGGGAGTATATGAGTTAGTGTCTGTGGCAGGGACAATGTTGGAGGACACAAACAATGCAACCAATTTGACCCTTTTGATAAAACTAAAGGGGAAAAATAAATCACTCAGTTTGGTGTTTGTACGGTTTAACAAAAAAGATTGTTGAATATTGTACAATTTGTAGATGGCTGATTTGTTAAACCCTTAAGGTAATAAAAACAATAGGGATTAAGTTTTATTGCCAAAAGTGAAAGGGTTACAGAAACAAAGAGGACATTTTGAGAACTGCTGTAATCATGTGAACAAGCATTTCCATCTTTCCTTAGATAAAACAAATAATGTGACCTTGTAATGAACACAAGTAATCTCATCGAGCTGTTTTTATAGCCTTTTTTAGAAGAAACTAATCAGAAGCACATCAGTAAAGCCACATGCCTCACTTCCTTCATGTCTAAAAGTCACCACATAGACTGAACTCAACAAATAAACTCTTAAATTACACGTGCAAAGAGTTTTACTTTATATGTCTACAATACTATTGGTCTTAATTGGAGCAGTTGAGCTGAAGGTATCAAGCCAATTAACAGGTATCCTTACATATTTCTTACAAACAATGTTCAAGCCAGGCCTCATAGAGTTGAATTAACTTAGAGGGACAGCAAACCGAGCTAATTGAAGGGCAGGCTCAGAAATCATTGACAGAGTTCATCCAGCAAGCACAATGACCCATATGAAAAGAAAACAATGGCAGATTTGCCATTAAAAAACACACCACACTCAAACTGTTTTAGCCTTATTTCAAAAGACCAGCAGACTATTACTGGCTACTCTTTCTCTCTGCTGTCAAAAATTAGATATAATGTACAATACTCTAATGGCAAACTTTGATGCAGCAACATCTGTTTAAATGCTAAATTCCTCTGCTGGGTCCAACACCAAAACATTACTGTAAAGTAACGTGGACAATGGTGGATCTCCTGGCGTTCTTTCATATTTACCTACAACAGATAGCTTCTGTGTGATGATCTATCAGTGTCTGATGGCAGACGTGGTTCTGATGTCCAGCGTCCCCCGTCATTTGAATATTATTGAAATTAGCCTTTGAAGTGGCTAATTACAGGACAGGCAGTATGCTTGGATCTTTTGAATCCACCTTCTGTGGTGGGTGTCTAATGGGGTTCCTGGGGCGAGGCGTGGGGGGGGGGGGTGGCAGCAAACAGCCGGCATGCCTTACGTGAGAGGCCCCATGTCGGTACTATCGACAGCATCAGATGGGGAAGAGGAAGGAGGGGGCAGCAGTGTGCGGCAGTTATGAGAACTGCAGTGTGTTGAAACAGGCTGACTGCAACACTGCAACACCCAACATCCCACAACCGTGCACTGTCAGTCACACCGACACTCTCCTTTCCTCATTTTCTCACAGTTACATGCATGAAACTGAGACAATTAAACTTTGAATGATTTTTTTTTTAATGTTTGTATTGCAGCTGCAAATAAGATTTTGATTCTGAATCAAAAAAAAATTTTTAAAATAAAAATAAAATAATAATATTGATCCTTGGTCCTATATTTTTCATGTCACTCAACTGATGTTCAGTCATGAACAAAAAGTCGACCCTCTTTCACTTCACCACCTTTATTGGTTCACTGCCTGAGAAACTGAATCGGTACCTAATGGGGCTGAACGATTTTGGAAAATTATCTAATTGCAATTTTTTTTCTATAAATTGCAATTGCGATTTAAAACG
>JBBPBX010020609.1:3839-14069 GCA_038048925.1 Garcialebias charrua | reverse complement strand
AACAACAACAACAACAACAACAACAACAACAACAACAACAACAACAACAACAGCAGCAGCAGCAGCAGCAACAACAACAACAACATCATCATCATCATTGTCAGCAACAGCAGCAGCCGCGGCGGCGACGGCGGCAACAACAACAACAACAACAACAACAGCAGCAGCAGCAACAACAACAGCAGAGCAGCAGCAGCAACAACAACAACGACAACAACGACAACTACGACAACAACGACAACTACGACAACAACGACAACAACAACAGCCGCAGCAGCAGCGACAGCAACAACAGCAACAACGACAACAACAACAACAGCAACAACAACAACATGATCGGTAGGACTGGAAAGCACCTTGCATGGTAGTCTGCCGCCACCGGTTTATGAATGTGTGTAGCATTCAATATATGTGTAGCACTTTGAGATTTTCAGTAATGAAAAGTGCGTTATAAATTGAATTAATTATTATTATTATTATTATTATTACAACAACAACAACAACAGGGACTGAATGAAAACCCCACAAAGATGCTACCCCTCCCAGCCAACATATATAAAAGCCTTGGGGTCTTGATAAACTCAAAACAGAGCGTCTGGGCAACGCTCCCAGCGGTTATCAGTAAAATGGAGCTTGTATCGAATGTCTCCTGGCAACATGACCCCCCCCCCTCCCCCACGCAGTGTTCAAAGATGCTGTCGCTCGTCACTTCACAGAAAAAACACCAGTTTTTCTGTTTATCTCTGCTGACTGACTCTCCTTCAACTTCCAGAGCGTGTGTTTGACAGGTCCACTCGTGTCTCCGAGCATCGGCAGCGAGGAGCTTCTGTGACAGCTGTTGGCCTGACTCAGGGGTCTGCAACCTGCGGCTCTGGAGCCATATGTGGCTCTTTGGTCCCTCTGCAGTGGCTCCTTCAAGCTTTGACCAAAACTGACATAAAACTGAATTATATTAGTTATACAAATAAAAACAAATTAATTAAATAGTTTTCCTGTCATTTCTTTTTCAAATATGTGAATACTGGAGTGAAGGAGTAAAACAATACTTTAACTTCATGCTTTATTTCTTTATGAGTCTGCATAGTTTATAGATTTTTATTTATTTATTTAAAATAAGATGGTAGAAACTGATCCCCGCCCAACTTCTTTATAAAAATCTGGTCTTTTACTTTAATAAATGTAAAAAAAATAGATTTTTTTAAACTTTATGTCATCTCTACAAAATCCCCCTCCAGCAAATCTAAAGTGGTCCACAGGCCACCAGTTGATAACCACAGTTGTAGCAGGTTGTTATGGCTCCGGACACGTTTAATTTAGTGAACGAAGGCATAAAAATGGCTCTTTTGGTCAAAAAGCTTGCAGAACCCTGGTCTGACTGGACGTTTCATTTGCAGTTTTCCACGTCGTGTTGTGAAAAGGACTCCGACACCTCCCCGTGTCGATACGCTCGGGGTTAAGAGCGCACGTCGTTTACTTTTTCCACTTTTGGAGCGCTGATGGATGAGTCAGAGGAGGTTAGCGTTAGCGTAGCGCTCGTTTAAAGCTCGTGCGGCTCGTGTGTGACAGGAGGAGATGGATAGATTTAAGACGATGCTCCACTTTGACACATTTAGAAAACGGTGACGTCATCACCCCGGTGGTTTCAGATAAACCAGGTCAACTGAAGACTCCTCGTGGTTTGTGGTTATGCTTTGTTGATGCATTATGTAGTCAGAGTGTGGCCTGCCTACGCATGGCGCCCGCCTGCATGCACTGCATTCAGCTGCTGCACTTCCTCGTCCCCTCAGACCTGCTCCCGACTCGCCCCCTTTACCCCGCGACGTGCTCGCAGCTGCAGGTGGCGTCTCTCTACAATATTTAACACATTCCCACATGCCTTCGCCTGCCTCGGCGCCCTCCCTCCCTGCAGATCTCTGCATGGCGTTTGAGCTTTAAACAGCCTTATCATCAGTCCAGTGTAAATAACAAGAAGTGGCAACTCATAAATAGTTAACGATGCAAAAAATCCATGAAGTTGCTCCCTTGGCTCTCGACGCTGCGCCGCTGCAGGTTGCCACATTTCCTGGAGGGTGTTGTGGGGCGCCTGGTGCTGGTTTGAATCTTCTCCGGTGCCGTGACGAACTCACAGAGCGATTAGTAACAGGTGGTAAAACGCCACAGCAGGTTATTCAGGGGAGGCTGAAGGTAATTATAAATGTTTGCACTGCACGTCCATAGAAGCAGACATGAACACGAGACCTCGGAAAGCAAACAGGCAGGGAGCGCTTTGTTCTGTGGCTCAAAGGCACTCAGTGCGTTGGACACTGAAGGCCTGGGAGTGTGGAAACGGAGCGCAGTGGGAGATTTTGATCAGAATCCACGAGCGCTTCTCTTTGAATGTTGCAAGTGTTTGGTTGTTTAGTTAAACTTGGCTAATAAACACCGAGGCGGCTCAGTGAGGAACACGAGCCTGATCAGACTCATTTATTTTTGGGTTCGGTTACACATTTTACATCAAACTCGCAATAAAACTCTTTTTACTTTTGAAAATGATGTCAAAATATGAAATGTATAAGAATTGTCTTGTCATTTCACTGTAACAAGGTGATTTAAAATAAAATAAATAAATGTCACATTTTTGTCATCTGTGTATGTTTCCCATACTTGACAGACAAAATTGGTCTCTGCCTTTAACCCAACCACCACCAGGTGGTGCAGTGAGCAGCCGTAGTCAGCGCCGTGGAGCTGGGGAAAATAGATGTGCACTCATAGACACCCCAAGGTGTGTAGTGGCCGGGGTTCGAACCTGGGTCCTTCGGATCCCAAGTCCGATTCCCCTGCCACTAACTTATAGAGGAGAAATCCACTCATCTGTTTTATTCCACTTATGGACGGGTCACAGACGCAGCAGGCCCAGGAGGGACATCCATCTCGAAGCTCCTCCTGGGAGATCACAAAGTGTTACCAGGTCAGAGAGAGTGTAGAATCCCTCCAGCGAGCTCTGGGGCTGCTCCAGGGTCTCCTCCTGGAAAACCTCCAGAGGGAAACCAGAACCACTAAGTCCTAAATTATTATATTTAAAGCTGAGCCCAGCCATGTGGTGGAAAAAAAAAATCAACTGACATATTTCAGTCATGATGCTACGGAAGCGTATTGCAGTCATCCATGAAAAAAAATTGTTTTGAGCTTATGTAGTAATAACGTGATACTATGTAGTAATAACGTGATACTATGTAGTATTATGTAGTATCACGTTATTACTACATATCCATCCATCCATCCATCCATTTTCGTCCGCTTATCCGGGGTCGGGTCGCGGGGGTAGCAGCCTAAGTAGGGAGGCCCAGACTTCCCTCTCCCCAGCCACTTGGAGCAGCTCCTCTGGGGGAATCCCAAGGCGTTCCCAGGCCAGCCGAGAAACATAGTCCCTCCAGCGTGTCCTGGGTCTTCCTCTGGGTCTCCTCCCGGTGGGACATGCCCGGAACACCTCACCAGGGAGGCGTCCAGGAGGCATCCTAACCAGATGCCCGAGCCACCTCAACTGGCTCCTCTCGATGTGGAGAAGCAGCGGCTCTACTCCGAGTCCCTCCCGGATGACTGAGCTTCTCACCCTATCTCTAAGGGAGAGTCCAGACACCCTGCGGAGAAAACTCATTTCAGCCGCTTGTATCCGAGATCTCGTTCTTTCGGTCACAACCCAAAGCTCATGACCATAGATGAGGGTGGGAACGTAGATCGATCGGTAAATTGAGAGCTTTGCCTTTCGACTCAGCTCTCTCTTCACCACGACAGACCGGTACAGCGCCCGCTTCACTGCGGACGCTGCACCTATCCGCCTATCGATCTCACGCTCCAGTTTTCCCTCATTCGTGAACAAGACCCCGAGATACTTAAACTCCTCCACTTGGGGCAGGACCTCATCCCCGACCCGGAGAGGGCATGCTACCCTTTTCCGGCTCAAGACCATGGCCTCGGATTTGGAGGAACTGATCCTCATCCCGGCCGCATCACACTCGGCTGCAAACCGCTCCAGCGAAAGCTGTAGATCACGATCTGATGAAGCCAATAGGACCACATCATCTGCAAAAAACAGAGAAGCGATTCTAAGGCCACCAAAACGGATCCTCTCAACACCTTGGCTGCGCCTAGAAATTCTGTCCATAAAAGTTATGAACAGAATCGGTGACAAAGGGCAACCTTGGCGGAGTCCAACTCTCACTGGAAACGAGCCTGACTTACTGCCGGCAATGCGGACCAAGCTCTGACACCGGTCGTACAGGGACCTAACAGCCCATATCAATGGGCCTGGTACCCCATACTCCCGGAGTACCCCCCACAGAACCCCCCGAGGGACGCGGTCGAATGCCTTTTCCAAGTCCACAAAGCACATGTAAACTGGTTGGGCAAACTCCCACGCGCCCTCCAGGACCCTGTTGAGGGTGTAGAGCTGGTCCAGTGTTCCACGACCAGCACGAAAACCACACTGCTCCTCCTGAATCCGAGGTTCGACTATCCGACGGACCCTCCTCTCCAGAACCCCTGAATAGACCTTACCAGGGAGGCTTAAGAGTGTGATCCCCCTATAGTTGGAACACACCCTACGGTCCCCCTTTTTGAATAGGGGAACCACCACCCCAGTCTGCCAATCCAAGGGAACTGCCCCCGATGTCCACGCGATATTGCAGAGTCGCGTAAGCCAACACAACCCCACAACATCCAGAGCCCTAAGGAACTCAGGGCGAATCTCATCCACCCCTGGAGCCCTGCCACCGCGGAGCTTTTTAACCACCTCGGTGACCTCAGCTCCAGAGATTGGAGAGCCCGACCCAAAGTCCCCAGGCTCCGCTTCCTCAGTGGAAGACGTGCCAGTAGGATTGAGGAGGTCTTCGAAGTATTCCGCCCACCGACTCACAACATCCCGAGTTGAGGTCAACAGCACGCCATCCCCACCAATGGTGTTGGTCGCGTACTACATATGTATCACGTTATTATTACATAGTATCACATTATTACTACATATGTATCACGTTATTACTACATAAGCTCAAAAAAATTGTTTTTCATGGATGACTGCAATACGCTTCCGTAGGATCCACATCAGTAGGTGAACATCAGAAGAAAAGGCCGGACGACTGAACTGAAGTCCTCATTACTGCAAACAACGTCCCCGGTCCTTCTCCATCTCCCAGATAAATAAACACTTCTTCCACAAACAACTCAGCCCGAACCAGAGGGAATTTTGTTGTAAACTACGCCTAAAGTCAGGAAACAGGAAGTTACTTCTTCCCACGTCGGATGAGCTAAGAGTAAAAAAACACATCAATAAAGCTTAGAAAGTTCATGCTCAGTAATCCAGGTATCAAATCCGATAATTCTCAATCAGGTCATCTGGATCAATAAAACTTCTTAACTTTAGGTGGAGTGGTGGCGCAGAGGTTAAATGGTAAATGGAGCTTATTTATATAGCGCTTTCCAGCCCCCTATGAGGGGCCCCAAAGCGCTTTACAATACCAACCATCCACCCATTCATACACCCATTCATACACACATTCATACACACATTCATACACACATGAAGTTGCTCCCTTGGCAACTGTTTCTCCTGCCATGCAAGGCGCCATCCAGTCCTACCGGGAGCAACTCGGGGTTAAGTGTCTTGCCCAGGGACACAACGACACATGGTGTGGGGAATTGGGATTCGAACCTTCAACCTTCTGATCGGGGGACGGCTGCCATTACCACTACGCCACGGCCGCCCCATAGATTAGAGAAGGTGGGCCTGTTATCGGAAGGTCACCGGTTCAACTCCCTAGACCAGGGGTGTCAAACCCACTTACAAAATGGGGCCAAATTTAAAACCTTTTTCAAACTAAGGGCCGGTTTCAGAATCTACATCAACTCAAGTTAGAGACCCAACATCTTTTCTTGGTTGCAGGTTCCTCAATAAGAGTTTACTTGGTCTCATTTGATGTTCTCTGTTGCACTTTTGACATCATAATTAAAGATAACTGAAAAAATAAAAGTGAAAAAAGTATTTTACGTTTAAATATCATCTTGGGGGCCAGATAAGATGTCAACGAGGGCCACATTTGGCCCTCAGGCTTTGAGTTTCACACGTGTGTCCTAGATGGACAACATCAAAATGTGGATTAGAAAGGTGAAGCACACACTGGTCTGTGGTTGAGTCAGGAAGGAGATCCAGCGTAAAAACAAAATGCTAAATCTTCCAGTGACTTAGTTCACTGTGGTTACACATGAAGAAGGGAGCAGCTGAATGAAAAAAATAAAAAAAATAAAAGCTCCTTAACTTTATTTATTGAATTCTTTACAAACGCAGACGTAACCAAGAAAACGCTGCAGAACGTAAGCAGATCAAATGATAAAGAGATCTCAGGTCATGATTTGCTCTTCCTGTACAATACTGTATGTGAATGACTCTCAGCCACTACAACGTCCAATGTCCAGCATTTCTCTTTATCGGACGTTGGGGGGAGCGTCAACAAGACCAAAAAAAAAAGTTTGTTTTGCTTTTTATAACATAAACGGTACATTCAAATACCTTTATTTACACAGATGATGCTTTTTTTAAATGTTCTGAGTGAATCATGTTTGTGTTGATTCTGTTGGTTTCCAATGTCTAATTTGCCTTAGTTGTTTACGATCCTGTGATTTTTAATGTTCAAGAACTTTTAATAACAACAAAGTCCTTCTAGAGAGAGTTCCGGTGCGTCTGCCAACAACGACACTCTGGAAGTATTTGTATTTCTCATGTCTTTGTGTGAGTGCACCTACAGCGTGCGCTCTCAGGACATGATTACCTGCAGTGTTCCCTCAGTGAGGACTGAACTGGACAAAATTACCTTCTCCTACTCCGCTCCTGCTTCCTGGAATATCTTACAAAAAGACTTAAAGCTCTCGGCCTTTACTTCTCTAAATGGTTTTAAGAATCTGTTGGAATCCTGGCAAAAACCAATGCAGATATGTTCCTGTTACTGATTTTCTACATCTACCTTATAATGTTTTGATACTTTAATATTTTGTTTTAATTTGTAAAAAATAAAAAAAATAAAAATCTGTATTTCTCTCTTATGTTTGTCTATTGTTGATTGTTTAAGGAAATTTATACCGTTATTGTTGTCATCATTCTTTCGTTTGTAGCAGGTTGCTCTTGTAAATGAGTCCTCGAGGCTCAATGAGATTAACCTGACTAAATAAAGGTTGAATGAATTTAATGTTTAATTCTAGATACAAAAGTGTCGAGTGGTGTGAAGCATGATGTATTACCTTTAGAGCAGTGAAATCAAAAAGGCGTTCAATACAAGATCAACTGGACTTTATTTGTTGCAGAAGACGTTTCGACCCCTATCCAGGAGGCTTTTTCAATTCACTGAAACCAAAAAGTGAGCGTGTTTCAGTGAATTGAAAAGGCCTCCTGGATAGGGGTCGAAACGTCTTCTGCAACAAATAAAGTCCAGTTGATATTGTATTGAACGCCTTTTTGATTTTATCATGTCCTGGACGACTGAGAATCTTCACCAAGTCGTGATGACACACCCCGCTTGGCCCTGCAGCAAGTGATGGCTGCAGAGTCATCCTCTACAGTGCAGAGGATCACGCGATTGGCTGCAGCACTGATTGGCCATTGCTTGACCAATCAGTGCTGCAGGGAATTTAGTGCGTGCAGTAATCAATGGCTGTCGTAGTTTTACGTCACGTGTTTTTTTCATAATATTTTAATCCATACTAAATATGTCAAGCAAATAAAGAAGGTGGTTGGACGAATATGTACAACATGGATTCACGTGTGTCACGGAACAGGATGGGAGTCAGCGTCCGATCTGCATGACATGCAATGCCAAGTTGAACAACTCTAGTCTCACACCGGTAAAACTAAAGGAACATTTAATGAAGCTACATGGAGACGGGGAATACAAGAACACAACGCTTGCATGAATTCAAGGTGAAACGAGCCAGATTCGATGAAAGGGCCACTCTGCCTGCTCTTGGATTGTACCCGTTAGCAAACCGATCCTCGCAGCATCGTACGAAGTTGCTTATTTGATCGCAAAGCAGGGTAAGCCACACGCCATCGGTGAAACACTCATAAAACCAGCTGCGTTAAAGATGGCAAATCTGCTACTCGGAACGGCGGCCGAAGGTAAATTATCCCAAATTCCTCTTTCAAATGACACCATCAGCGACAGAATAAAGAACATGAGTAAAGACATCTTGGCTCATTTTGTGCACCAGTAAATTGAATTTGGAATTTGTAAAAAAAATCATATTTTATTTATTACCAAAGAAGGGTTCAGTGAGTGGGCATATGAAACTGGTGGATTCGGTACCTCAAAAAAGGTTAAGAACCACTGCTTTAGAGTCTCCCTCATGGTCACGTGTGATTTAACAATTTATTGCAAGTCGTCTTTTATTTTGGGGGGACAACCCCCTGGATTATGATGAAATGCTACCATCTACAAAACTGACTGAGTTGTATCCATTATTGTGCTTCTTCAGGTCATCTTCAATCTGAATGGATCCTACCGTTCATTAGTTGTAGTCCACCCAGTGATTACGTTCTGGAAGTTTCATTAAAACCTGACCAACGTTCTCGAGACATACACGGAACAAAACCATCACTCGCCATTATTCCTTTTTGTGACGGGCGATGAATACAATTTTTACTTTTCTCGTCTGAGTTTTGTTTTCGTGTTTCACAGAGGAACATATTTTATTGCCGAGGTGTTTCCATCATTGTGTCCACCTTATGAATTCTTCCCTTCAAAAAATGAAAAATGTATCTGTGGCTTCTGAGTGCTTTCATTACAGCGAGTGGAGAGCTGCCAGTTTGGAGTCTGCAGCCAAAAACAAGACTCGGGTATCCAGGGAACTGAATAAATAAATGAATAAATTATTTGCTAAATAAATAAATAAATATAGGAGGGATCTGAATCTGAATGGAGCAGGTTCTCCCTCTTCTTCCTCAATGCAACACATCAGCTTCATCACTGAACCGGGTGTTGTGGTGCACGCAGCGAGTTCCCCCATCAGCTGCTCGTCTGTCAGTGTGAGGACGGTAATTCAGAGGAGGAGGCCGGGGAACAGCTGCTCTCGCAACACCCAATAATAATAACGCAACATTTTTTTAAATACTAACCTTAAAAAGCAGAGATGGGACTAAATGTATGCAGCTCCTGTAGGCCCTCCCCCGTGAATTGTCTCTTCCCTGACAAGCAGCTCATTGCATTTCCCATCATGCATCTGATCGGTCATTCAGAAACACAAAACGCAAATAAGTCAACTCGACCATCTGCTTGTTAGAGGCAACTATAAAGCTGCCTGTTTTAAAATAAACAATAAAATCACTTTGACGGGGCACCTGAATGCAAAAACAAACATTTTGTGTTTTATTCATTTAGGTGTGCGTCAACCATAAGACGGAGTTCGTCTTTAATTCATCGCGGCAACACACAATGCTTGTGCCGTCCTCATTTTCTAAATCAATAATCAGCCCAGCATGCTTCATTAACAGTGACCAATCAGAGGCAAGCTGGGGATCTCATTTTACAACACGAGCATTCTGAAGACATAAACCATCTGCTACTTGTAGGAACAGAAAAATCAAATTAATCCATTCTTATCATGCATTCAGATTTTAAAGCAATTAAAGATGTTCTCAGTCTAATCGCACAAACAGAAGTAGCTCGGTAATGAGGAGGGCAAACTCTTAGGTGAACTTTCCAGGGTTCTCAGCGGCGCATTTGGAAACTTTACAAGGCTCGCACACTCCAGTGAGCCCTTAGCCCTCACAATACAGATGTTGGCAACAACAACGCATTTTTTATTAAGCATTTAATCATTGAGCAAACCCAAATTCCCCATAATGGAGGGGCTCAAATTCAAAATCGTGGGATGCCAAGTCATTTACAGCATAATGTTTTCTGTTTTAATATAAGACGTAAAAAACTCCAATAGAAGAGTGACTAATATTACATAAAAGCGAATGACGAAGGAGAATGTTGAATTTATCTTAATGAAGCTGGAGGGAGTTCTGCTTGCCCAGATGTGGTGCTGATGTTGCCGTAACCTCAGAGGGTTTGTACACGAACACTGTCAAATCACACCTTATTACGGCTGGAATGTGGAAAGATTCAAGACGAAAAATAAAAAATAATGTTCATGCACTAATGGGCCCATTTTAGAATAAATATCTTACCTGTTGAAGATAGGTTTTTGAACAAACAAATTTGGAGA